>JANRMT010035930.1:0-10057 GCA_026402145.1 Polypterus bichir lapradei | reverse complement strand
AGGGGGCAATTACTTTTTCACACAGGGCCATGTAGGTTTGGATTTTTTTTCTCCCTAAATAATAAAAACCATCATTTAAAAACTGCATTTTGTGTTTACTTGTGTTATATTTGACTAATGGTTAAATGTGTTTGATGATCAGAAACATTTTGTGTGACAAACATGCAAAAGAATAAGAAATCAGGAAGGGGGCAAATAGTTTTTCACACCACTGTACATCTTTAGCTCTGGCACCTCCTCTGCTGCACATTTCTGCCGGTGCTGAAGAGTCAAAATGGTCACTCAGGCTGAGCTGCACAGAATCTGTGTGAACATAGGAGAAACTTCCAGAAGAATAGCCATCATCTGCAACACTTCACCAATCTGGGCCTTATGACAGAGTGGGCAGATGGAAGCCTCCCCTCAGTAAAAGACCCTGAAAAGACCAGGAGTTTGCAAGAAGGCACCCAAAGGACTCTCAGAATGTAAGAATCTGATGAAAGCAAAATTAGTGTCATGTCTGGAGGAAACCAGGCATCGTTCATTCCCTGAGCAATGCCCACTAGGCAGTGATGCATGCCGGTGGTAGCATCAAGGACTGGCCGTCTAGACTGGGTGGAAGGGAAGCTGAACGGAGCAAATAACAAAGATGTCCTCATTGAGTTCCTGATCAGAGCACTTTGGACTTCCAACAGGGGCAAACAGGACAAAGCAAAGACACAGTAGTGGCTGAGGGTGACCTCTTTGTCCAGCCAGGGCCCAGGCTTGAACCCAATCGAACATCTCGAAACCTGAAAATAGCTGACCACTAATAATCTCCATCCAGCCTAACAGCGCTCAAGAGGATCTGCAGAGAAGACTGGTGCAAAATTCCTAAATCCAGGTGGGTCAAGCATATCATGTCAGTAACAAGAACATGGCAGGGTGGAATCGCTGCCGCAACAAAGTACTCAGTAATGAGTGTGAATACTTGCGTCAAGTGGGTAGTTCAGTTTTTTATTTTTAATAAATTTGAAATAATTTCTAAAATCCAGTTTTTGTTTTGTCATTCTGGGATGTTGAGTTTTGCTTGATGAGGGCGAAAATGAACTGAAAAGATTTTAGCACAAGACTGCAATATAAGCAAATGTGAAAATAGTGAAATGCACACAATCCGCTTGAATGGCTACTTACATTTTTAACTTGCATTTCTCCCAGAATGCATTTTTTGTTATTCTCAGTCTTGCAGGAATGTTGCTGAAAATTGGAAACCCTCTGCGTGATGAACTCCCCTACGTGTGTGTTTGCACCTGTAAGTTCCCACCACTCTTGTTGTCTTTCTAAATACAAGGCACTGCAATGGTTAGGCACTGCCGTGGTCGGATTGAAATCTCAACGTCCTCTGCTTACATGAGAAATGGTGGAAGCCTGTGGATTTTATACTCCCAATGAGATAACCTTGTCTGGTGGTGTGCTGAGTGCTCTTGCCGCTCGCTTGGAGCAGCTGACGGGGAAGGCGGTCACGTCGGGAGAGACGCCGTGGGAGATGGAGAATCGGCGCGGCGCTGGAACCGGAGGCAGGCAAAGCACCGCGGGGGTGGTAAGTATTGCCGTCCCCGTAAAGCATGAAGGGGGATCTGCCGAACACGGCCGCGACTTTGTTAAGGAGGACCGGCTTCGAGTAGGCAATCCCCCCACAGCGGACGCGGCGGTGCAGACTGCCTGCGAGGCGAGCAGAGCGAGAACGCAGGGGCTGGCAGGACCAGGGCAGATGAGTGCCCTGGGTCCTAGCGCCCTGCGCTCCAAGCCCGCAGCTGTCTCCTGTCGCTCTGCGGGGACGCAGACGGGGCTGGATTTGAGCTTTCGCCATGCTCAGACCCAGACCGTCAGGGCGTCCAAGAGAAGAAGGAGGAACCGAGGGAGGAATGTCGGTTCCTCCGATAGGAAGGGGCGTCTTGCTGGGTGTGAGCGTCCAAAGAAAGGCCGTCCTCTGCGGAGGCAGAGGGAATCCCCTGGGCGGCTGGGCGAGCCGCCTGTGAGAGCGGTCCCAAGGAGAGCGAGAGGACGGGCGTGGAACCTGCGGCGGAGGAGCCAGTCAGGCAAGTCGTGGGCTGTCGGAAGCGGGGGAGAGCACTGCCGGTATAGAGACCGACAGGACGCTCGGGGTTAGTGTCCTGGCAGTGCTTCTGGCCCTCCCTTTTCTCTTTTTACAGGCCCGAAGCCCCGATGAGAGCTGGAGCCGACGTCGTTTGGGACCTGCCCTCCTGGAACGGGCCGCTCCGCGGGAGGACTCCCCGCCGGGAGGCCGATGGTGCCCCGGCTGGTGGGGACGGCGGGGGCGAGAGCGGCGCAGACCAGAGGGGCGCATTGGCGTCGGAGGGGTTGCCGAACTGAGATGTCCCTGGGTGCCGTGTTGGACCCTGGGGACATAGTAGGACCCTCTCTGGGGACGTGCTGCCCTTTTGGGGAGTGTCGCTCGGACCCACGTGTCTTTGCTAGCGGTGGGGCACTGTGGTCCCCGACTGGGGCTGGAGCCTGGCCGGGACGCCCAGGAGGACCAGAGGAGGGCTTGTTTCTTCCTCCAGACCGCAAGGGGGCATCTGTCCTGGTTATGTAGGGACCCGTGGCCACCGCCAGGCGGCGCCCCAGTGCCTGATTATCCCGGGAGCCCGGCACTTCCGCCACACCAGGAAGTGCCGGGGGGAAGATGACTGGGGATACCCGGACAGCTTCCGGGTGCGCAGCCGGCACTTCCGCCACACGGGGGTGTGTCCGCGAGAGATGGCCGGGAAGCAGCTGGAGCCCATCCGGGTTCCTATAAAAGGGGCCGCCTCCCTCCAGTCATTGGCGAGAGTCGGGAGGAAGCGGATAGAGCTGGAGAGAGGACAGGAGGCGGCCAAGAGAAAGGCAGTGGAACTGTGTGGCCTGGACTTTGGGGGATCGGTACTGGAGGCACTGGGGTTGTGAGTGCACGATAAAGACTTGTAAATAGAATTGTAAATAAACAGTGTGTGGTGGAGCCAACGATGTCCGTCTGTCTGTGTCCGGGCCAGCGTTCACAATATATATAAATTGGCATTTGCCATAGAATGCCAGAATTTGCAGGTCCACCCCTGGCACCCTGTGCTTTTCACAGATGAGAAAGCCCATGTGACAGACGTGATAGGGTCTGGAGAAGCTGTGGAGAACATTATGCTACCTGTAACATCGTTCAGAATGACTGGTGTGGTGGGGGGTCAGTGATGGTATATCTGGGGAGGTATATCCATGGAGGGACATACAGACCTCTACAGGCTAGACAACGGCACCTTGAGTGCCATTAGGTATCGGGATGAAATCCTTGGACCCATTGTCACACCCTATGCTTGTTGCAGTGGCTCCTGGTGCACAACAATGACCAGCCTCATGTGGCAAGAAGATGAAGGAATTGATACCATTGACTGGCCCCCAAACAGTCTCACTCGCCTGACCCCAATCCAATAGAACACCTCTGGGTGGGACATTATGTTTTGGTCCATCCGACACCTCAGCCTGTCCAGGAGCTCAGTGATGCCCTGGTCCAGATCTGGGAGGAGATCCCCCAGGACACCATCCGTCGTCTCATTAGGATGTTGTCAGGCATGCGTACAAGCACATTTGATTTTGGGGGTTAACACATACAAACTACTGAGTACGATTTGGAGTTGCTGCAATGAAATTTTGTCCAAATGGACTCGTCTGCCTGCCGCATCATTTATTCAATTAGATTTTCGGGGTGTCTTTGAATTCAGCCCTCTGTCGGTTGATCACTTTCATTTCCATAATTTCGTTCCTACTACATCACCAGTCCAGATCAGTAGAGATATCCTGAAGAAATTTTTTTTCCATTGAGATCTGATGTGTTTTCAAAGTGTTCCTTTGATTTTTGTGAGCAGTTTTTAAATGCAGAATACATTGAAGGTAGTGTAAAAATGATGGGAAAAGCGAATTCCTTTTTTAAGGTTTTTTGACAGAAACATTTTTGTTTTGTGGTGTAGTTTTTATATGCATAATTTTTGACAATGAAAAAATGTCAATTAAATTAATATTATTATTAGGTTGATTTAATTCTAGTGCCACTATAACATTGTTACAATAAGACTAATGCAAGATGAAAATATAGTTAAAAAAAAAAAACTAAATCCAATAGAACTCTGGGTATGACATTGAGTTTCGGTCCATCCAACGCCACCAGTTTGCACCTGAGACTGTCTCAGACTGTTCAAAGTGTTCCTTTAATTTTTGCCAGTCGAGCTCCACGGTGCCCACTTAAGGGTGTCCAGCCCTCAGACCACCCTCATGAAGTCTGTTTCTGATTGTTTGGTCAGAGACATTCACACCAGTGGCCTTCCTGCCTGCTGGTGGTCATTTTGTAGGCTCTGCCAGTGCTGATCCTGTTCCTCATTGCCCAAAGGAGCAGATACTGGTGGGTCCTGCTGATGGGTTAAGGACCTTCTACGAGGGGCCCTGTCCAGCTCTCCTAGAGTAACTGCCTGTCTCCTGGAATCTCCTCCATGCCCTTGAGACTGTGGTGGGAGACACAGCAAACCTTCTGGCAATGAATCGTATTGATGTGCCATCCTGCCTGTTCAACCTCTGTATTGTCCCGGTATGGTCAAATGCAAAACGATTGACAAAACAGATGAGGAGGGAAAAATGTCAGTGGCCTCCACCTGTTAAACCATTCCTGTTTTGGGGGGTCACCTCATTTTTGCCCCTCTAGTGCACCTGTTGTTCATTTCATTAACACCAAAGCAGCTGAAACTGATGAACAAGTCCCTCAACTAATCTGGGATGGCAGTGTGAAGGAAGGATATGGTGAGATAACCTATCAGGACTACAGGCTCTCCTGATACACTGGATGGCAAATGGGACCTGTTGTCCCATATGGCAGCCATGTTGGGTTCCATGGGGGCCACCTGTGGGAACTCTGGAATATCATTAGGAAGAAAGAATACACTGATGAGCTGTGGATGTGTCCGAGATGACTATCTGCCGAAGACTTCATGAACAGGCATACAGAGGCCACACTGCAAGATGCGAACCACAAAGCAGGATGGCCAGGTTACAGTTTGTGGAAAAGGACTTGAAAGAGCCCGCAGAATTCTGGGAAAAGGTCTTGTGGACAGACGAGACAAAGATAAACCTCATCAGAGTGATGGCAAGTCCATCTCATTTGTTACACCTGGTGTTGGGGGTGTCACGACTTGAGCATGTTTGGCTGCCACAGCTCCTAACTGCTGGCAGCAATCACATTATGAATTCTCAGGTGTGTCGAAACATCTACTCAAGTTCCAGTAGATGCCTCTAAACGTAATGGATGGCACTCCATCCCACAACAAGATACAGTAATGATGCAAACATACTGGTGAGGGGACAAAGGAGTCTATCAAAGCTAAAAAATGGAAAAATCTTCAATGGCCATGCCGGTCACCCGATTTTAATCCAATTGAGCAGGCCTTCCATATGCTGAAGAGAAAACCTATGGGGAAAAACTTCCCAAAAAAAGCAAAAGCTGAAGATGGCTTCATGAGGGGCTTGGCAGAGTATTGCCAGAGAAGACCCTCAGCACCTGGTAATGTCTGTGAATCGCAGACTTCAAGCAGTCATTGCATGTGAGGGATGTGTGACCTCAATATGACAACGGCTTTAACAGACCTGCCATTGCTGTGTTCCAATGGGGGGATTCTGTAGAAAAAGTGCTGTGTGATGGAAATTTCTGCAAACCCCCTTAAATGAAAGTCTGTAACGTGCAATTTAATCACGATGCTTGAATTGTTTGATTTGGAATTTTAAACTATGGAGCAGAGGGTGAAATCAAGGAAAAATATGGCTTTGTCCCAAACATTAATGTAGGGCACTGCGACTACATAATGACAAATTTAACTAAAAGTAGTTTTTTAAATCTTAAAAACATATTCATTTTGAGTAGACTCAACCTAAGATAATACGGTAATGGCAGTGTATCTAAAAATGTTGTCTGTGATTGGTGGTCTTAATTAAAGCAATGAATTCCATTCACATTGTTTGCGTGCTAATTATACTTCTTAATATGAAACACAAGGAAACTGAAGTCAGTTGTGTGTAAAGCTATAAAATCTGCTCATTTTGAGTAAAGTCACTTTACGTTAGCTGAGTTACAGCAACACACCCCAAGAATAATCTTTTTTAGAATCTTTAACTGTAACCCTGTTGATGAAGGTTATTTTATCTATATATATAATTCACTAAGAGCACGCAAGACACTGAGCGCAAGCAAGACAGAGCCCCGCCCGCCAACTCTAACCCTCCTATCGCATCATGGGATACGCACGACAGAGCCACGCACGCCAGCTGAAACTGCCCTCCCAAGTCCAGCGTCGCTCTTGAGAAACGCAACAACTCACCAAACACAGCCTCAGTCACTTTCGTCTGTGCAAAAGTCCACATGCACCTCTGAGCCACGTTGACTTTACACCGCAGGCAAGACAGAGAGCCACGCCCACCAAAGCCCACCCAACAACTGCAACCAAGGGCAAGCAAGACAGAGAGCCACACCTGCCAACTCACAGAGCCCCACCCACCAACTCTAAGACCATGTGATACGCACGCATTTAGTGTATAAATGGATATAAATAATTGCATGTAAACGATTCGCCAAAATCTGTAGAATGTAAACAATACTGTTTAAAACGTTATTGTTTTTTCATCAGAAAAACCGGTTTCCACGTCTACCTGTATTAGTTTAAATGCCACTTTTACCACTCACAATAGGGTGGACGCGCTGACTTATCGTGTCGACTGGGCAACACAGTGAATGCAGCGTCTATCTACATATGTCTATGTTTTCCGTAGCCTGCTACAGGAAGGTGCTCTCTCGACCATTGGCATTGGTTTCGCTCCTTGCTATTTTCGTTATACTGCAACGGTGGTTTCCTAAGCCTTTGTTATACTGAATTCCTTTCTCACCGTTTTCTGTTCCTATTCTTACACCACCGTATGCTACTGCGGTCTTCGGCTAGTTGTGTTATATTTCACTAGCCGACGCCCGCCGTAGCATACGGCGGTGTAAGAATAGGAACGGAAAATGGTGAGAAAGGAATTCAGAAATCAAGAAAAAATAAATACTTCTTGAAAGACGCAGTGTGCATATAGAATTTCCGGCCAAGCAGGATTACATGTGTATCTTGGACTTCCTGGAAATGTGGGCGGTAATATGAAAATACGTTGTTATTTTCAGCCTTTGCTTGCAGTGCATCTGAAAGTCCTTTGTATTGTTCCACGCGCAGATCTTGTTGATGTAATCTGAGATAGTTGAGACGCGCGCCCTCTGTTTTAACACACATCTACGGCATACTGTTGTAATAGTTTGCCGCTGGAGTGCAAAATACTAAATGTATTCCTCATTGCTAATCTGTACGCGTAAAATTGGCATTGAGTAAGCCTTATTCGCTTGACGGTTCTTTTATCGGGAACATGTAAATCTTTGTGCCAGCCAATGTCTCCGTAAGGGAATAAAAGTGGGTAAGCCTTAGGATTGCAATTCATATTGAGCTTGGAAATCTGTTTACAGGAGTTACCTCTGGGATAGATACAAATGTCCCTTTCGGCAAGAGTTTCGCCATCTTCTCCAATGAAAATCGCTGCCAACATCGTTGTATTGTCATAAATCCTGCCCAGGGGTTTCCTTGAAAACCATTCGTACAGATACTGTTGGACTGGACTGAGCGATTTCATGCATGTGTTTGTATGATTTAGCGAAGGGGTTGATGGTTCTGAGCATGGAATCTAGCTGGAGAAGTACATTTTCGCTGCATGCAGAATTTGCTTTATTTTGTAAGCGTACTTTAGTAAAACATACAACTGTCCATATCCTGGAGAGGTAGAAGTGTTAGCGTATAGTGGAGAGATTTGGTGATAAATTTGCCCGTGTATTTTAAAACAGTATGGTCCGTGGCCAGGAGGTTGAGTTATCTGTACACCCATGGAAGCAAATACCAGAGAAGGGTTGTATTCTCGAATGTGTTCACGATAATTTTTAGCTTTTGATGTTTGCTGTGTAAGAAGCTGTTGTAAAGACACAGGTGGCTCCTGCAAAGGTGGTAAAGCTACTTTACTATCGTGGCAGCACCTCGAGTACTTGTTAGATGTATTATGCTCAGCAGGCCAGTATAGTGCATGACATGGAAGACGACTAAATGGGAATCAAGAAATGCCGTGTCGGCTGCGTGTGGACGGGACCGGTTTTGAAGTGGAAGCAGGATGAAGCAGAAGAGAAATATATATGAGAGAAGAGCAATAGAACAATGAGAGAGACCTGTTAGCAAAGCAAAGCAGCTGGAACGGAAAAGAACAATGAAAAGTCAATGTGGCTCAGAGGTGCATGTGGACTGTAGCAGAGACCAAAGCGAATGAGGATGTGTTTGGTGAGGTGTTGGGGGCAGGCACATGAGCAGGCAGTGCGCATGCCTCAAGAGCAAGGGTGGGCGCGGTTCCGTTGTGCGTACCCCATGGTTGGGCGACTTGGTCGATTATATACTGTATATAGATTTTCTCTAAAATTGTTATATGATGTGTCCTGTTCTTTGATAGGAAAACCACTTGTGTAACCACACTAAAGAGGAAATGTTTGCAGAGACGGCACACCAAAGGCTAAACTATCCATCCATCCATTATCCAACCCGCTATATCCTACCTACAGGGTCACGGGGGTCTGCTGGAGCCAATCCCAGCCAACACAGGGCACAAGGCAGGAAACAAACCCCGGGGAGGGTGCCAGCCCACTGCAGAAGGCTAAACTATCAAAGATGAAACCCCCTACAGTGGAAAGGGCAGTCCAGTGAGATGAAAACTCGAAATTCTAAATGTTAAAATGCTCAATTTCTCAACTCTCCACCACCATAAAAGTGAAGCAATCAAATCTTTGGCTATCTTCTCATGCACATGTAGTGATATAATCTGTGAAAATGATATTGGACAGAAAGGGGCTAAGCAGGGCCGGCAAAAGCATTAATTTTGCACCATGCAGTGCCAGTTGAAGGCCATTTGAAACAAGTCTCACATGCCCATGACCCAACGACAGCCTCCTGTGACTCAAATATGGCTGGCAGGCACTGGCTTGGGTATCTGTGACTGTATGACTGGCTCTGTGCACAGGGCTGCCAGCACATGCATTGTGACCACACCCGTAACCCAGAAGCTATCATGAAAATATTTGAATTGGCTGAGTTTAATCCAGATGTGAAAGGCAAGAAAAAAGCCACATCAACAAGAAAATTCACTAAATAAACCTATGTGGGGCAACCACAACAGAAGGCAGAAGATGGGTGAAGTGCAGCACAAAACTCCCAATGGAGTTTACCAAATGTCAGCTTCCTTTGTGTTGAGTGGTATACGAAATTGTTCCAAGGACTGGCATGAAAACTAATTTTGAAAGTAAAGGTTTGCATGAGTATACAGGCATACATATATAGTTACAAACTGTTTACTTGCTGCTTTGGAGTCTTATGAAGTGTTTGTGTGTGTTTTGTCATTGTGTGTGCTGATGGGAGACAGTTTAAGGGCTTTGGTGATGGAAATTCTCCACCGGTCCAGGGGTTGGCACTGAGCAATAATGACCTCTGAAGACAGACAGCTCTCCTCCATCCAACGTCTTCCTGCCCACGCACGTCATAACCGGAGGAACCACCATCTTAGACAGTCACCTAACAGGACTCAGGTCTGAGGAAGACTCAATTTGTGTTTAACACACTTTTCCATTCCTGTAATTTATTATTTATTCAATGATACAGAGTTTGTGGTGAGGTGCCACAACACCCTGATGCTGTCTTGTCTGTTTGTCACAGTGGCGTAGTCGGCAGGATTTTGTGCAGAGTTGAAAATGAGAGAACAGCAAAATGTAACTGTGATCATTCAAGCCATGACCTCCGAGAAACAGAATTGTGTTTTGTCTAAAAAAGAAACCTTTTGTAAGGTATTTGGTTCTTTAAAATCTTTTATTTGTACTTGGGAATTGTGAGGCTGTCACTTAGTTTTGGGGTGGTGTAACACACCCCAGTGTTCACAATATGTATATTGTTTTCTAAAAAAAAAAAAAAAAATA
>JANRMT010035923.1:0-11104 GCA_026402145.1 Polypterus bichir lapradei | reverse complement strand
TTGCCCATAAGTCTGAAATTAAGTGTAAACAGTTTAGTTGGTGCCTCAATTGTCAGCTGTTTTGGTGGTATTGTAGAATTACTGGCATTTGAGAAAACCGAAGTGTTGTTTTATTTTATTTGGCTTTATCACATTACCGAATACTTTAAAGAAGTTCATTATGAATACCCATCGTTTTGGTCTGACTTTACCCTATTTTTAATAATCAGTGTTCCGTCTAAAACATGGCGTATCGGAAAACTGGATTCTCAGACGTACATTTGGTACGGTGTTTAAATGTCTATATACACGTTTTAAAGTACAGAATTATATAGCTCCATTTTCAGAGTTTACTTTGCAATTTTCTTCCAGTTAACTGCCATTAGAATTTGACTCTGAGGTACTGTAAGTGTAGGCATTTACCTTAAAACCATTTACGGATTTGTAGTTTAATCTGAATGTTGGCAAATTTTCAATCTTTCAGAATGGATAATTCGAGGCATATAGATGTTTGCAGGGATTTGATTTCATCTGTTCTGAGCAACCCTTCAGTTGTGAAAGCAGTTGACGAAGCACTGAGTTGGACTTGTTCCTCATCCAACAGCATGGGCGAACAATATGAAAGTCTACAACCTCCTAATGTACCTCACTGTTCTTCTATGGCTTCTGCGAATGTATCCGATAGAGAACTATCTAAACATTTATCAGGAATACGTTGTGCAAATGTTCCGCAGTTTTCTACAAGGTTAAATATGCTACAGTCTTCAAGAAGTTCTGCAAGACTGGCCGCAAAAAGGTACGTGTTGGAGGGAAGAAATAAGTGTGTGAAATTTTATATTGATTTTATTAAAAATGTTATAGTGAAGGATTAAAGGTTCAGTATGCTGTATCCAATGTTTTTTTATTCTTTCCAGAATTTTTAAAAAACGAATTTGTGGCCCAAACACTTTTACAAAAGACGTAGTGCTACTTCCTGATGCTAATTCTGTTGTGGTTCCAAGACGAGGAACAAAGCAATGGCTGTTTGACAGTGGTCATGTGAAGAATGCAGTGGAATTTCAAAAGAACTGGGATGCGAAAATGATAATTGAACAATTACGATTAGTTTTCAGCGATAAAATTGATTCAAGCATACAGTAAGTGTGAATTTTTTTTAAGATATAAGTTGTATGATCTTTTAAAATACAACGTTCGGGTTTAATTTTCTGAAGTGCAAATTACTTTGCGCCCTGCCCTTTCACTGTACAAATGTTTGAAATGATTGTTTTGTCATCATTAATATAATTTTCTTTTTCACCCTTCTATTGTGAACCACACGCCAAAGCTGTTGCTATCGGTATCAAAGTGAGTGAGAGGATCAGACTTACCTTTGTACACTATACTTCAGGCCTGTAACTTGCATTTTAAATATTGCAATTATAAATGTAAAGTGTGGAGTTTGCCTAGGCTTTTTGCCATTAGGATTTACTTTGGTTTAGCCTATTTAATGTACGTAATTTTTTTGTTATACCACACTGATACAGTTGTTTCAAGCGAAGGATTGAATATCCAGCAATCAATGGAACTGTGTGAATTCAAATATGGTCATGGAAAAAAATCCATGTTTCATTAATTGTAAACTTTTTATTTCAGATTTGAAATTCTCATGGGTCTACATAATAAAGTTGTTAAACCAAATCTAGTGGCTGGACAAACTTTGTCTGGATTTGTGATAAAGTATTTTCTTCCAAGGTATTGTACCTTAGACCAAACAAAACACTTCTTCAGTCTCCTGATGATATCATTGAGAAGGTGTGTATGATATTTTTATTAAGATGATGATAGTTGTGTAAATGTCCCTGTGGTGGACTGGCAGGCTTGGGTCCTGCCTGGTACCAAATGCCGTTGGCATAGGGTCCAACACCTTGCAAACCTTATTTGGAATATATTCTGGAGAGAGTGTCGTGTTGAGTAATTTTGTAAACTTTGTAACCAGTATGTAACTGAGGACTATTTATTTTAGTGTATAAACACCTCCGACAATGAAACAGAACGCAATGAAGGCAAACATTGTATTTATGAAGATTCTCATTATGAAATGGAACAGTAAGTTTATGTCATTCATAATATATACTATGAGAACTGCATTAAAATTAAATTTGAGATATACTAAAAAGTATATTTTTTAGTGTTTGTGCAACATGCATTCAAACCTAGATTCTTTTTTTTCTAGCAGTGATTTTGAAAAGCAACTCCAAGAAACATCTGTTTTCCAAATGACAAACAATGTGGGTATAGACAGAGGATCACTGCCTGGTTATGAGAATTATGAAACTACTTTGACTACTTTACAAGATCAGCTGGTGACAGAAACTGAGAAAACGATCCTTCAGAGTGCATCTACAAATGCATATTCAACAGTTGCTGTAGGAGAAAATAGTCAGTCAAGTGATCCTTATCAGTATGTATTTGCATTTAATATCTTTTTAGTACGAAAGAAAATATCCATGTTAAATTAACAGTAGACTTTGTGAAACAAAAAATTGAACATCAATTTGGCGTTTGTCTTCCTGATAGAGGTTACTGTAGCCAATAAGGTATTTGCACTTGTCATTAATAGGCTGGTAGAAGAAAGACATGCAAGCAGGAATGAAGAGTTTGTTGGTTGTAATTGGATAAGAAGGATAATATACCTTGGGTATTTGTTAAACTTACTATTATACTATTATAGTAAGAAAGGAAAAACCTCATATTTAATAAATATTGCAGTATGCAATAAGGGAAGTATAGTGTTTTAGTGAACTACATAAAATATCAAATGTTTGGTTTTTTTGTGGTGCTTAGTGAAAGGTAAATGCCAGTTTTGCTCAGCCCTGTGGTAAATTCTATTCACCATTTTGATACCTTGACAATAGGCTGTTATATCATTTTTACACTTTTTTTAAAACTTCTATTCTGTAGCCAGTACATCAATATTTTGGAAGTGACCGAAGATGATGATATAGAAGGGCCCATTGTCTTCAGTGACAACTCTAATGATTCATCGGGCGATAGGTATGCATTTCGTCAAACACTGTCGATTTTTTGAAACCAAGGAATAGCTGTATAGAGTTGACAATCTTATGCCTGAAAGGTTTCCTTATTTCTCATTGTCAGTTTCCTTCTTGAAGATATTCTTCAAAATTTGGCTGATGTAATTAGTGAAGAAGAAAGCAGCATTTTTAACATTAACAGATCTTCACTGTGGGAGGGAGCAGTACGTGGATTTAAGAGAAATACCTATTCTCCTAACAAACGTATGTCTGTTAAATTTACTGATGATGTTGGCCATTCAGAAGGTGCTGTTGACATTGGAGGACCTCGCAGAGAATTTCTGAGACTTTTGATGAGATATCTCCAATCTAGTTCTCTCTTTATGGGGCCAGAACATAAAAAATACTTAGCAGTCAATAGTACAGGTATGTTTTTTATATTATTATTAATTATGTTAATAAAATGGGATTGCAGAGTTTTGTACATAATGTTTACAAAGCTGAGAGTATTAAGTACTTTCACTATTGGCTAATTTTACATAAATTCTCATTGTACTGCATTTTGTATTTTGCATGACTTATATCTCTATTACACATTTATTCTTTTTGATATGGTGTAGTAAGTCTCACATTTTTTTTGTAAATTAACTTGATTACATGCATTTGTTTCAGTGTTTGTTTAGCTGTGAGAACAGATGACTACTTCATTGCAGGGAGAGCTATTGCTGTTTGCCTTGTACATGGAGGACCACCACCACAGTTTATATCAACTGAGTTGTATGATGCCTTGGTCAGTGGACCCGAAAATGTTAAATGTGATTTTAAGAACATTGAGGATGAAGACATAAGGTCAAAATTACAAAAAGTAATTATGTTTAAATTATTGTTTTCAATTTTAATACATAGTATGTGATAACAAATTATGTTGCATCAGCTCTGATTTTGTCCTTAACATGTAAAAATACACTAGTGCTCTTTTCTCTTGCATCTTATATTCCATGTGAAATTGGCATTATCAACAATAAAGCAGTTCTCTTTCCAAAAATAACTGTTTGGCATTAGAGCAATCTAATATATTCAGTGACTTGTGGGGGAGTCATCAATGGACAGATTAGTCTAAACTGAGAGTAATTAATCAGTTTTAAGAGACTTACAGCTTGATCAGTAAATGTTAAAGCATAGTAAATCTGTTGTATTGGTTCCTAAATCAATGTTGTGATTCTTACTATATTTCAGATATATGAGGCAAAAACCTTAGGTGAAGCAAGTGAAGCGGTCTTGAAGTTTCAGGATTTTTTGAGTTTAGCAGGGTGCTTACGTAGGATGATTTCTGTTGAATGTTCTAAACAGATTGTTGAAGAAGCCACAAATTGGTATTTTTTCGGGCGCACAAGAGGAGTATTTGAAAGGTATGTATAGGTTAGTCTTTCATTCTCTTAAAAGTTAGCACAGAAAAAGTTAAAATTGTGTATTTCTAGTAGCATAATAGTCAAATAATTTTATTATGTTTGTATACCTTTTTATTATATTTTTCTGTTACTTAAGACATTTTAAATCTAATGTTCCTGTTAACTAAGATTAGAACTAGCAACCCTATTTTAAGAAATGGTTACAAAGCGATTACTATACAGTAAAACTTAGCAGATGAAAGAAGGAGAAAATATCTTCTTTGCTGTAGTTGGCTTTGTTTACAACATTTCAGAACAATTCAAGTGATAGTTCTGTACATTTATTTCCTTTTTAGGTTCAAACAGGGTCTTTGTACACTTGGCGTTCTGGATGCAATTCACAAGTTTCCCAAGGCATTTTATCCAGCCTTATGCTACACAGAAAAAACACTTACATGGCAAGAAATGGACAAAATGTTTACTATCAGTTTGGAGTATCAAGGTAGCAATAAGCGACAACTGCAGACAAAAATCATAGGATGGTGGCGAGATTACTTAATAGATGTGCAAGGTTTGTTTTGCTAATGAACTGCATAAATATATGAATCTTTTTTTTTTTTTTTGGTCTGCCATTTCACTCCTTTCAGGTTATTACTATTAGTGATACAATAACCTTTTTATTGGAGGCAGTTTAATGGGGTGTGCTGCTGCCTCATGGATTCATTATACCATGTTATTATCTAATACCCATTCACTGTCCATGTGGGTTTGCATGCTCTGCCAGTGTCTGTATGGATTTTTTTCCCCAGAAGCTCCAGCTTTTGTTCCATGCCTCCCAAGACATGCATGTCGGTTTAACTTTGGTGCCTTTAAAGAAGCATTGTGTAAGTCTACCTGTATGAATTAAGTGAGCCCTATGGTGGACTGGTACCTTGCCCACGAATTTTTCCTGCTTTCAGGTTAAACTCTTGACCACTCTAATATATAACTAAATTAAGTGAGTTTGACAATGCTGTGTCTTTTTATAAGTAAATGTGTTTCTTGAGTATTTTGATACTGAACCTTTACCCCATATGTACATGTGACTATATACAGTTTATATAATGAGTGCTTACTATATGTAATACTGTGTATATTTGTTTTCTACTTGCAGATGGGGATGGAGACATCTCACTTGGTCAAATTCTAGCATTTGCTACAGGAACAGATTATCCACCAGCTCTTGGATGGACAATTAAGCCATCCATTGAATTCATTTATAGTAAAGATCTGTTCCCCACTGCAAACACATGTGCCAATATTTTACGTCTACCTACAGTTCATAATGTTTATGAAGATTTTAAGTGCAACCTTGACTTCGCCATTCAGAATTCTCCAGGATTTGGGCAGACATAATAAATACAAACATGCAATAATCCGATAATGACTTCATAGTGAGACATACATAACCCATAAGTATTTCATTGTTACTGCACAAAAGGAGTAACTCATTGAAATTCATAAATCTATTTTACCCTTTTCATCATTAAAAATTTACAAAAAATAGTGATTGGGTTAACATTAATATCACATTTCACTGAGATTTGAAAAAGTATGTTGTTGTGGATTTAGAGAAGGAAGTAACAATCATCCGGTCTTCAGAACCTTGTCATTAGTATTTGAAATTACAGCCTTTATATATGTTACTATTGTCCAGTTTGAGAGGTTAAAGCTCATTTTTGAAAGATGTGCCAAGTTTAGGCTTACAGTGCTGTTACAAGATTTCACATTGTTAAAATTATTCAAAAATATTTTTCCTGTATTGTTTGGTTTCAGATTTTTAAATTGTGCACAATCCTCTGGTATACAGTAATTTGTTTTTGTGTTACAGTACCATTACATAAGAATGTCTGCTAATTTTTGAAGAAATGTTTAAACTTAGTTTTATTCAAATTAGAAACAACTGCACTTTTCTGATACATTTATAAAATTTTATTTTTGTAATAAATAAAGTTCATCATGGTTATCTTTATATTGTAGTAAAAGAATTGCACATTTTATTATTGTGAATCTGAAAATTAACAGAATAGCAAGCCATTTAAAAGTTCAGTATAATGGTGAAAATTGTTTCAAGTAATAAAAGATTTAATTTTTCCTTTACACATGTATTTACATTTTTTTGCACTTGCATGCACAATTGCTATTTAGTGCTGATTTGCAGATCTACAGTAGTTCTGCATTACAATTTTTAAAGTGGACAATGAAGGAAATTGGGTTGCTGTATCCTGGATTTATTGTGTTTTTTACAAGTCTAGGATACAGTTAATAATGAATAAAACTATACCTAACTGATTATCTTTTCAGTTCTTAATGTTTATTTGTATGCTTAAGCAAGACAAAAATAAGAGTCACTACAAGCTGATAATTTTAACTTCATTTTATATAAGGATATGTTTCAGAATTAGTTTTAATATACCTAATAATATTTACAAGTATCATGTACATGAACAGAGTTTTTCAAACAAATCAATTAATTCAAAACTCAATTTATAAAAAAACATTCAAGCAGTGAGTCTGTTATGTACCCATTTATTAATACATTTCTGCAAAAATACAACAAGAGCAAGGAGGTAGGATAATAAAAGTTTTTGTGTTTGAGGATGTTACATTTGTAAGTGACAATGAAAAAGTAAATATTAACTACCTTAACTCAAAACAAAAATGGACCCTAGGTATTCTTTAATAGTCAAGAAATGATTAATTCCATGATTATGATCATCATGGAGGGGGTTAACCATTTGGTGCAAGTGTTCTAGCTGTTCAGTAGATACAGTGAAAATATTTTCTGGAATGCGTTCCCTTTCAAGTGAAGAATTATGTGGAAATGAGTCACAACTGACAAATCCTAAGCTGTTCACTCTGTCACCTGCAGACAAGAAACCTGCAGTCCACAACTGAAGTGGTGAAAAATTATTCTCTGTGCTTAAACTATGGTTGTTCCACTGATTAACAAATTCATTAACAGCAACTTTAATTCGAGGCATATATATGTAGTGTAAACAATACATATCAACTTCTGAGTTGCTGTCAAGAACAAGATTTTCTTCCATAAACAGAAATATACCTTTAAAATATGAGGTCACTGCTCTATTTAATTCTGCCCAAAGACGCTCAATCCTTTGATTATGCACACTGCGTCCAACTATAAAACTTCCAACATGTCCTCTTTTGCTGATCATGTATCTTGCCACCAGCACATTCTCAGAACCTGCATCTCCTCGAACCCTTAAAGGTAATCCAAAATTCCTCACGCCTTCTTGAAAAAAGGTAAGTACTGTTGATGCACAATTGTTGTCCGAAGCCTCAATGTACACAATTGTACGACTATAACCATCTACACATCCATGAAAAACAAACCTCCATGGGATTAGTTTATGGTTGCTGTCTATGTGCCTGGAAAAAGAAAATGGGTGATAAAAATAGGTAAAGGTGAACTTTAAAAACTAGTATACAGACATACCTTAAATAGTGAGAGAACCCCATAGTTAAATTTTTAATTTCAAACAAGCTATATAGCTATAAACTATACCTGATACAATTTATTTTAAAATTAAAGCTGGGTTTACCTTATTACACATTTTATTATGAAAGCTACATGACTGATAGACATGACAATATACATTTACAGTTATTGAAGGTTAAGAACGTTAATAATGTGCAAACATTTTACAACCTTTTGTGGAGGAAGTGTATATTACAATGAATACACCTTGTGACAGCTATGTGTATTCCTACCTATTTAACCATTTTTTGATCTGTTTTCTAAATCTGCCTTATCCTCAGTTGCAGGAAAGCTGGAGTCTGTCATATCAAGCATAGGACACAAAGTGGGAGCAAACTGCAGGGCGACAGTCCATTGCAAGGTTAACACATTCACACTCTAAGGCCAATTTAGTGTCACCAATCTGCCTAACCTGCATATATTTGGACTGTGGGATACAAACAGAGCACCCAAAAGAAACCCCTATGAACACAGGGAGAACATGCAAACTCCACACAGCAAGGACCCGAAATGTGAGCCCTGGCCCCATTGTTTCAAAGCTGTACTATCAACCACTGCTTCACTACAGCACCTATTCAGATTTAATAACAGTAAATTATTATGAGGTGTGTCAACAAATTTTTGTTAAATCACCTGTATATAAATTATAGTTTTGTTGAACAAACCATAAAAAAGGATTACAATGCAGATCCTATAGGACTGTACTTTTCTGAGCATTCAAATCAAATAAGAGGCAGAAAGTGTGAAAAATAATTTTTCGCAATCCAATTTTACAGAAGACAAAACACTTACCAAAGATAATTTGGTCCAGGAACACTATATACTCTTCTTTGAATTGCATACCTTCTTCGAATTATAGTTCCAACAGGATCAATTATGTGAAGTCTTTCTCTTATTCTCCATCGTTGCACTCGAATGTTACGTGAACGCAGGCTGCCAGAAATATATCTTTCACCTATGTAAGGTGTTGAATGCCTAACTTCTAGAATGAAAGTATCAAGCTCAGAGTCAGAAATGTTGCTGAACCTGGAGTTTGCAAGGAGTCCCATTCTTTGTCGATGACGATATAATGTCCGTATGCCAATACAGAAGAGTCTTGCAATAGAAATCCAAGAAAATCCTAAATCAATTAGGTTTTCCAAAAGATTCCTGGGTATCTGATACCTGTACACATAAATATACATTTACAGTAGATACAGATGGACTGATAAATACACTGAAAAATACTGAATTCAATTGATACATTACCTTCTTAGAATTGTAACTTTATTTTACACAGGAACATTGAAGTATACACTCTAAAATGTTACACATTTTGGTGTGATGCATAAGTATCTGTCACAGTAGCAAATTAGGAGGAAAAAGAAATAAACCTCTAAGCAGAAATACCAAATGTCAAAGAATTTTCATATCGTATGCTACTGAAAATATCATAAGCAAAAAAAAAATTAATTATTAAAATCCATCCATCCATCAATGACAGCTGGAATAAGGATGAGTTAAAGACTGAGAAGAATTAATAGTTATATGAAAATTAATTATCTGTATGGTTGAGGATTTACATTAACATTTAAACATTACTGAAGTGTAATAGTCTGGGTGGACAATGGAGACAAAAGACTCATTACAACACCAGCTGAAACAAAGTAAAAAGGCAGATATGAAACCCTGAATATTCTTTGTACACTTTTTGTACTAAACATGTCCTTCTGCACTGCCAATAAATGTATCTGTTCCTTAATGAATGTAACTAAGAGGAGATCTGTCTAGATCATGCTATGGACATGCTGCTTACTCAGAACAATTTCATAGGTCCCAACCAGTGGCACCAGTATTCTGTAAGGGTTTATGAGAGTTAATGGATTCTTAAATTCAGGTGTAATTACAACTGCTAAAATACTGTGAAAGTGCTATCAGTAAGACAGATTAAAATTGATACAAAATCTATTTTTATTTAGTACATTACAACAAAGCATCATAATTGAAACATCCACTCATTTTCAAACTATCTTAATAAAGTTCAGAGATCTGGGGAATGGAGCCAATTACATCAGCAACAAGTCAAAGGCAGAAAACAACCTTGGAATTTGTGTGTCCATCACAGCTCAAATGCCTTCAAAGGAGCCAAGTTAAGAGTCACCAATGGACTTAGTGCACATGTAGGAGGAAAATCTACATATCTTGTGAAAAACCAGCATGGACACATGAAGAACAAGCAAAATCCTCAGACACAAAGACCAAGCCTAAATTTCAAATGAAAGGTTTTAAAGTGGCACCGGTAACTACTGTACCACTATGAAGTTATAAGGTTTATTTATAGATTTTCGTTTTAACTCTACTTCAATGTAATTTAGTTTAATGAAATAATAAGGAAATGTCAGACAGGCAATGTGCTTCTTTTATTGTAAACCACATGGCTGGCACTTCAATAACCACCACTGTCTTACTGTGTAAAAGATCTGCACTTCTAAAGTGCCTTAGGATGATTTTCATTAGTAAGGAAATATATAAAATAAAGAGTGTTCTGTATTGTTTTTTAAGTCTCCAATACTATAGTTTTGCAGACTTCAGGAAAATTTTTCTTTATTTTGTGCTGAAAACAATTGTCACTATTTCTTAAAGCAAAATAATTTATATTAGTTCAATTAATAACACAAATAACTTATTTACCTTGGTCTTCCTGGCCTACCAGAAAAGAAATGGCTAATCATTAATCTTCCTTGATTTTCTGAAGGCTCTTGAATGAAAACATCTTCATTTCTTTCTAACCACAATATTCTTTCCTCTGTTTGATCATAAACAGATCTTAACACATTATGTAATTGGCTCAGAATGGAAAAGGCTTGATTTTCACTAGACAATGAGTGAAGGGTATTTAGAATTACAACAATTAACTGAAGATGATCTCCAAGGTGACGATGGATTCTTTCAAGTTGGTTTGCGTCATTCTGTACAGTTTCAAGCCTGCATACTGTATCATTAATACTTAAAAAATAATCAATTATCTCGCGGTCAGATGACATTTTCATTAATTATTTCAGAATAATATTTCAATTATTTCCCTTTTTAATTCGATTTTGACAAATGCCAACACTTTTTGTTAGGTCCAAACACACCAAAACAGCTGACAATTAATGCGAGGCACCAACTAAACTGTTTACACTTAATTTCAGACTTATGGGCAA
>JANRMT010035914.1:0-13209 GCA_026402145.1 Polypterus bichir lapradei | reverse complement strand
ATATACACACATATATACTGTATATATAATGAGGCATGTGCCACTCAACCCTCACTGGTCTATCAGTGATCAAGTTGCATGTTATGACTGTGGTGCACTCTATACATGCTATAACATTTTAATATTATTACTGAACTATTGAGATTATTATTACCATTCTACAAATATTCTTTGATGCAAAATTTCTCTATTTCTCTAAATCTTAAACTTCTAGGACTTAATAAAAGAAATATACAATGTGCTGAACATTAAAAATACAACCTACCATACAGAAGCACTGCATTAGTCTTTGAAGATCTGCCATCTTTTTCCGTATGTGCCGGTGACTTAGAATCATGACCACTAAAGGAAAGAGAGCAAAAAATATAGTTTGTAAACAGAGGTTTAACATACATATGGGAAAAATGGCTTTTGCGACTGTAACTACTGAGAAATGTTATACCTTATATACACAACACACCTATTATATATATTTATTGACTGGTGCACATTCAGTCCAGTCTTGCCTGCTGAATCCCATAGCTGTGGTTCCATTCAAACATTTGGATTTTAAATTGCTCCATTTTCCTAATTTAATCATTTCTATTATTTTCCACTTAATTTCTTTGGAATGTTTTTAATCTTTAGTTTCAAGCATGTCCTTCAAATTCAGAATGTGTGAACCTTCATATTCCCCCAATAACGGGGATTTTATCCAGAAAATGTGATTTTTTTTTTAATGTATAAAATTAATAAGACAAATTAATAAGACAAATGTGTACCTAGTATTATTTTTCGCATATGTAAATTTTGAACTTCATTTGGTCAAGAATGGAACATCTAAGCAAGCAGCATATTTCTTTTTTCATTCTTAAGGTTTTTTGTTTTTTTTTTTTAAACATAAAACAATGATATATAAAAAATACTAATTATCAAGTTTTTCAGAAAGGTCTCATCATCAATGCTTTTTTCGTATGCATAAGGTGGACAAAATAGTGGCAGAATCTAACATTATTTTAATATCACAGACCTAATAACAGGAGGGTATTCCCTTTGCCTTAAAAACAGTTTTAGTTCTTTTTGGAGTAATGTCATACAAGTTCTCTACTGTGTTTAGCAAGATAACGTATCACTCATTAGGAAGAAAAGCGTCCAGTTCCTCTGTTGATGAAGGACATAGAAATCTACTTCATACTATGCACTGAAGAATCTCTCATAAAAGTTAAATGATGTTCAGATCTTGTGACTGCCGAGAGTATGAAACGCATTTGACTTTATCCTGGATTTTATGAAATCACCTGAATAACATTAGCAACGTCAATGGGAGTATTAAACATTCTCGAACAAAGGTAATGTAATGAGGCAACAGTGTTTGCACACAGTGTGCACCTGATTCTGTAAAATGGCCTTATATTCTTTGGCCATTATTCAATGACTCCCACAAGATAACTGCCTGTATCATTACTGATACCACACCACGTTTAATAGCTGGTAAAGCGCAATATGGACTAAAGGCATCCTTTGAATTTCACAAAACCAACTCATGTGGAAGTAGAAAACAGGGTGAAAGATGACTCAGACTACACTACTTTTTTTCAGTTGTTCAAGGGTGCAAATGTTTGTGCTGCATCTTGGTGCCCTTGCCATAAATCTGTGACGCTCATGAAGTCCTGAAACAATTCTGTGGGAATGCTTAAATCTGTACTTTTCTGCCATTTGCCAATTATTCTGTGAAGTTTCAATTTAGTCTTGTTGCACCAACTCAAAAACTTTCCCACATTTATATGGATAATGGTAGCTTTATTGCCTGCCCCAGGTTTAGGTGAACTTTCAAACGTGAAATATACACTGTACAGTTATTTGTCACATTTTAGTACACAGTACTTTAGGTATGATTTTATGAGGTGGCATTTAAAGAGTTAAGACTGCCATCTTTAAAAAGACTTGACAATTATATGATGACATTAAATTAGTGTTAACTTGGTGAAATGTATATGCTGTATCTAATACATCACTGTGGAAATAAGTTTGAACATACGTAAATCATTGTTACTGGCAGATGGCTCCACCCATTTTCAGAAATAATCCATAACAACTATCAAGATACTGTTGTATTCTGGGACTCAATCAATGGCCCCATCAAGTCACTACATAACATCTCACCCAGCTCTGATGTAAGCATAGGCTGAAGTAATACACCCAGTTCACTGGTTGAGGTCATCTGCTGTTAACATACTTTGAAAGATCTTATGTGGCTCTAAACATCCTTCCATATGGGCAGCAACCATATTCATTAAGGTATTCATGCTCACAAGGTGCCCACCAAAAGGACTACAATGATAGTATCAGAAGAACTGAAAGATATACAACTTAAGGACTACTATCTGCTACTTAAACCCCCTGAGTTTAGACGGCAGAGCACAACAATGGACAACCTATGACTCCATTAATTCTCTGCAGAAAGGGCTGTTGGCGTATGCACAAGCTATGTCTTATTTATTCCAAGGAATGTCTGACTACTGACCCTGAACGATATCTACAATAAAGCAGTACAGCAACAAGCACAATGTTTGCTGCTGCTGCTGCTGGCACTCAAAAGAAAATTAAAGGTAGAGCATTGAATCTGGTTAAATCAGGATTGATAGTGATTAATAAGTCCTTTGGAAATTGGAGTTGTGATGATGAATGTTGTTAGCGCATATGCACCGCAAGTTGGGTGTGCAATAGGTGAGAAAGAAGATTTTTGGAATGAGTTGGATGAAGTGATGAACAGTGTACCCAAGGGACAGAAAGTGGTGATTGGAGGGGTTTTCAATGGGCATGTTGGTGAAGGGAACAGTGAAGACGAGGAGGTAATGGGTACGTATGGTGTCAAGGAGAGGAATGAAGACGGTCAGAGGATAGTGGATTTTGCCAAAAGGATGGACATGGCTGTGGTGAATACGTATTTTAAGAAGAGAGAGGAACATAGGGTTACGTACAAGAGTGGAGGAAGATGTACACAGGTAGATTACATCCTATGTAGAAGAGTTGATCTGAAGGAGATTGAAGACTTCAAAGTGGTGGCAGGGGAAAGTGTAGTTAAGCAGCACAGGATGGTGGTCTGTAGGAAGACGTTGGAGATCAAGAAGAGGAAGAGAGTGAGGGCAGAGCCAAATATCAAATGGTGGAAGTTGAAAAAGGAAGACTGCAAGGTTGAGTTTAGGGAGGAGGTGAGACAGGCACTGGGTGGCAGTGAAGAGTTACCAGACAGCTAGGAAACTACAGCAGATGTAGTAAGGGTGACAGCAAGAAGGGTGCTTGGCGTGACATCTGGAAAGAGGAAGGAGGAAAAGGAAACCTGGTGGTGGAATGAGGAAATACAGGATAGTATACAGAGGAAGAGGATGACAAAGAAAAAGTGGGATAGTCAGAGAGATGCAGAAAGTAGACAAGAGTACAAGGAGAAAAGGCACAAGGTGAAGAGAAAGGTGGCGAAGGCTAAAGAAAAGGCATATGATGAGTTGTGTGACAGGTTGGACACTAAGGAGGGAGAAAAGGACCTGTACCGATTGGCTAAACAGAGGTACTGAGCTGTGAAAGATGTGCATAAGGTTAGGGTGGTAAAGGATAAAGATGGAAACGTACTCACAAGCGAAGAGAGTGTGTCGAGCAGATGGAAAGAGTACTATGAAAGGCTGATGAATGAAGAGAACGAGTAAGAGAACAGGTTGGATGATGTGGAGATAGTGAATCAGGAAGTGCAACGGATTAGCAAGGAGGAAGTAAGGACAGCTATGAAGAGGATGAAAAATGGAAAGGCCGTTGGTCCAGATGATATACCTATGGAAGCATGGAGGTGTTTATGAGAGATAGCAGTGGAGTTTTAACCCGATTATTTAATGGAATCTTGGAAAGTGAGAGGATGCCTGAGGAGTGGAGAAGAAGTGTACTGGTGCCGATATTTAAAAATAAGGGGGATGAAGTTATGGGAAAGAGCAGTGGAAGCTAGGTTAAGAAGTGAGGTGATGATTAGTGAGCAGCAGTATGGTTTCATGCCAAGAAAGAGCACCACAGATGCAATGTTTGCTCAGAGGATGTTGATGGAGAAGTTTAGAGAAGGCCAGAAGGAGTTGCATTGCGTCTTTGTGGACCTGGAGAAAGCATATGACAGGGTGCCTCGTGAGGAGCTGTAGTATCGTATGAGGAAGTCGGGAGTGGCAGAGAAGTACGTAAAAGTTGTACAGGATATGTATGAGGGATGTGTGACAGTGGTGAGGTCTGCGGTAGGAGTGACGGATGCATTCAAGTTGGAGGTGGGATTACATCAGGGATCGGCTCTGAGCCCTTTATTTGCAATGGTGATGGACAGGTTGACAGACAAGATTAGACAGGAGTCCCCGTGGACTATGATGTTTGCTGATAACATTGTGATCTGTAGCGATAGTAGGGAGCAGGTTGAGGAGACCCTGGAGAGGTGGAGATATGTTTCTAGAGAGGAGAGAAATGAATGTCAGCAGGAACAAGACAGAATACATGTGTGTAAATGAGAGGGAGGTCAGTGGAATGGTGAAGATGCAGGGAGTAAAGTTGGCGAAGGTGGATGAGTTTAAATACTTGGGATCAACAGTACAGAGTAATGGGAATTGTGGAAGAGAGGTAAAAAAGAGTGCAGGCAGGGTGGAATGGGTGGAGACGAGTGTCAGGAGTAATTTGTGACAGACGGGTATCAGCAAGAGTGAAAGGGAAGGTCTACAGGATGGTAATGAGACCAGCTATGTTACATGGGTTGGAGACAGTGGCACTGACCATAAAGCAGGAGACAGAGCTGGAGGTGGCAGATTTAAAGGTTCTAAGATTTGCATTTGGTGTGACGAGGATGAACAGGATTAGAAATGAGTACATTAGAGGGTCAGCTCAAGTTGGACGGTTGGGAGACAAAGTCAGACAAGCGAGATTGCACTGGTTTGGTCATGCGCAGTGGAGAGATGCTGGGTATATTGAGAGAAGGATGCTAAGGACAGAGCTGCCAGGGAAGAGGAAAAGAGGAAGGCCTAAGCGAAGGTTTATGGATGTGGTGAGAGAGGACATGCAGGTGATGGGTGTAACAGAACAAGATGCAGAGGACAGAAAGATATGGAAGAAGATGATCTGCTGTGGCGACCCCTAACAGAAGCAACCGAAAGAAGAGGAAGAAGTTGGTCGGTATGCATCTGGACACTGGGCTGTCCATTCTTATGGTGCATCAATCTTGAGCATCATTTGGATGCGCCGTTTGCATGCCTAGATGATAATCCATTTTACCAAGAAAATAAACTTGTACAGTCTCTTGAGGCACATGGGATAATCTCACATGATGGTGACCTTCTTGAGGTCCAACCACCTGCCCAAAGAAAATAACACAATATCTAAATGTTAAAGATGGTACTGCAATCCCAAAGAGAGAACAGTGGCATTAACGTAAATGTTACCTGGAATTATCTGCTATTGCTTTCAGGCTAGCACCAGGATTAATTGGAAATAAGCTTCAGTATTCCCAATGATTTTGAAGTGAAGCAAGCTTTCGAGAGTAATTATTGCCATCTTCTGAACGCTACAGTATATTTTTCCATGTACACTTACCAATTGTCACTGCTATGGTCCTAAGTGATGAAGACATTAATTCAGTGTAATGACCATTTTACAAAAGGTGTGGGTAAAACTATATTGCTTTACATTCTCAGTCATAAAGAGTGTGGAAAAATATATTGCATGGGCAAGTAAAAGATTTTTGTTATATTCGTGGTCATAAAAGAGGGAGAATTAACGAACCATATAGATAGAATATGTCAGGTTTAGGCATTTTTAAACAAAAATGTGCTACACAGTACTTTAGTTACCTACAATGTCCATTTAAAATGCATACAGTCCAGTTCTCAAAAGACTGCAAAAGGTATTCAGTGTGTCTACAGCTTAGTGTTACTTTAGAATCTTCCATTTTTAAATCTAACACTGAGAGGACAGTACAGTGGAAAATAACTCACTGTCATTTGATAGAAACCGAGGTAAAACAGTTACTTAACTGTTATACAATAATTTGACTTTTTTGCATAATAAATTTTTTAATTAATTTATTTATTTTTTTTACTGTGGAAATCAGCAGATAGTAGGCATGGCCTAAGGACACATCAGAATAGCATCATCTGAGAAAAACTCAAATCACAATGAAATTCTTTATGAGATGGCAGGATATAGCAGTTTTACTATCAACCATTCAACCATCTGAGCTTTCATTCACAACTCTTATTAAAACAGTAATGAGGGACATAAATCAAGATGATGTTGTGTGGTTTTATTTTAATTTTAAAGTACAGGTAGTCCCCAGGTAACGGACATCTGACCTATGACTTACGAACGGGGCCGCAGAGGGGGGCGATTTCACTGCTCGCACAGTGTAGTGTCCCTCAGACGGCTCCCAGCGGCAAGCGGTGACCCATGGTCCATAGTCACAGCTATCGCTCGTGCGCAGGACGGAGGGCTTGATGGAGCGGAGGTGGGCATTTCACGTGTTCATTCTTGGTGGGTGGACACTGCAGGCAGCATACTGTAGTGGAGGTGACTGTGTGGTCCCCATTCATTCTCAATAGCAAGCCTGCTTGTACTGTTACGCACATAGCAGGAAGTTGTCTCTCATTCAGTACATCAGAAGTGCTGACGACGGGTGCCTTCCTGCTGTGATAGCGTGTACAGTGCTATGTAGAAGAGCTCATCTTAACCTTTTGTCTTCATCCTTCAAGAATGTCTCTGAAACACAAATCTGATGCAAGTGCTGGTGATACAGTAAAGAAGAGAAAAACCATCACCATTGAAAATAAAGTAGAAATAATAAAAAGGTCAGAAAGAGGGGAACTCCATCATTTATTGGCAGAGCACTTGGTTACAGTCAGTCAACAACAGCAATTATTAAAATAATGTACCTGTTCCGACTTACATACAAATTCAATATAAGTACAAACCTACAGTCCCAATCATGTATGTAACCCGGGGACTGCCTGTATAACAGAGGCTAAATTATAGACTGCAAGTGAAAGTGTGTTTTTAATCTTCACTGTATTACAATTTTTAATATAACTACCTTTACATTTTATATATATATATTTTTTATTCTTATGCTATGGTTGGGAGTCCATACTTCCTCCAGGGTAAGAAGACAGGTCCTAAAATTGCTGCATCATCCCTATGAAAAAGCTATAATCAAGCCTTCACAAACAATTTAACTAATGCAAAATTTGTTCACTGTAGACCCACTAACTGCTACTTGATGACAACACTTTTATATCTCAAGCTTCTACTTGAGCCACTAGTGTGTTGTCTTTCCTCCTCTGCAGCAAACACCTCCTTGGTGATATGTCCAATCTGGTGAGTCTAGATCATGGTAACTTTGTGATACTTGTTTCTAAAAGGACTTGAAGAATGAATTCTGATAGTAGTGGTTTCTGTACCTTATATGTGAGGTTGTAATAATCAAGACTAAACAATAAATTTATTTGGTTTGCATGTCAATAAAGATTTTTAATTTTAACATCAAAGGCCGATATCAATCATATACAGTGCATCCGGAAAGTATTCACAGCGCATCACTTTTTCCACATTTTGTTATGTTACAGCCTTATTCCAAAATGGATTACATTCATTTTTTTCCTCAAAAACACTCCATAATGACAACGTGAAAAAAGTTTTCTTAAGGTTTTTGCAAATTTATTAAAAATAAAAAAACTGAGAAATCACATACACATAAGTATTCACAGCCTTTGCCATGAAGCTCAAAATTGAGCTCAGGTGCATCCTGTTTCCCCTGGTTAACCTTGAGATGTTTCTGTAGCTTAATTGGAGTCCACCTGTGGTAAATTCAGTTGATTGGACATGATTTGGAAAGGCACACACCTGTCTATATAAGGTCCCACAGTTGACAGTTCATGTCAGAGCACAAACCAAGCATGAAGTCAAAGGAATTGTCTGTAGACCTCCGAGACAGGATTGTCTCGAGGCTTAAATCTGGGGAAGGTTACAGAAAAATTTCTGCTGCTTTGAAGGTCCCAATGAGCACAGTGGTCTCCATCATCTGTAAGTGGAAGAAGTTCGAAGCCACCAGGACTCTTCCTAGGGCTGGCCAGCCATCTAAAGCGAGCGATCGGGGGAGAAGGGCCTTAGTCAGGGAGGTGACCAAGAACCCGATGGTCACTCTGTCAGAGCTCCAGAGGTCCTCTGTGGAGAGAGGAGAACCTTCCAGAAGGACAACCATCTCTGCAGCAATCCACCAATCAGGCCTGTATGGTAGAGTGGCCAGACGGAAGCCACTCCTTAGTAAAAGGCACATGGCAGCCCGCCTAGAGTTTGCCAAAAAGGCACCTGAAGGACTTTTAGACCATGAGAAAGAAAATTCTCTGGTCTTATGAGACAAAGATTGAACTCTTTGGTGTGAATGCCAGGCGTAAGGCAACCAGGCACCGTTGATCACGAGGCCAATACCATCCCTACAGTGAAGCATGGTGGTGGCAGTATCATGCTGTGGGGATGTTTTTCAGCGGCAGGAACTGGGAGACTAGTCAGGATAAAGGGAAAGATGACTGCAGCAATGTACAGAGACATCCTGGATGAAAACCTGCTCCAGAGTGTTCTTGACCTCAGACTGGCGCACCGGTTCATCTTTCAGCAGGAAAACGACCGTAAGCACACAGCCAAGATATCAAAGGAGTGGCTTCAGTACAACTCTGTGAATGTCCTTGAGTGGCCCAGCCAGCGCCCAGACTTGAATTCGATTGAACATCTCTGGAGAGATCTTAAAATGGCTGTGCACCGACGCTTCCCATCCAACCTGATGGAGCTTGAGAGGTGCTGCAAAGAGAAATGGACGAAACTGGCCAAGGATAGGTGTGCCAAGCTTGTGGCATCATATTCAAAAAGACTTGAAGCTGGAATTGCTGCCAAAGGTGCATCGTCAAAGTACTGAGCAAAGGCTGTGAGTACTTATGTACATGTGATTTCTCAGTTTTTTTATTTTTAATAAATTTGCAAAAACCTCAAGTAAACTTTTTTCATGTTGTCATTGTGGAGTGTTGTGTGTAGAATTCTGAGGAAAAATATGAATTTAATCCATTTTGGAATAACGTTGTAACATAATAAAATGTGGAAAAAGTGATGCGCTGTGAATACTTTCCGGATGCACTGTACTTGAATGAACACTTTTTAGGTAAAAGATAATGTGTAAACACAGGTTATGTTGCACAGTTTAACCAAATGTTTTGGAATGAATAGTGATTTTCTTTTTTTACAGTAAATACACAATATTGATTGCATATTCCCCTGGTATTGAATGTATTAATCTAGAGACTATGGTTCTTCTCTCAGGTCAAAAACATGCATATTGTTGCTTTCAAGCAACTCTAGAAATTATTTACTCTGTATGTGAGTGATGAAGCCTTCTGATGGACTGGTATACATTCTAGGATGGACAATAGGCTCAAATTTGCAGGACTAGGCTCTAATGAATAGAAAGAACACAATAAGTAATTCTTTATCAAGCAGCCCACCATCCCCAGCAATTTTAACTAAAGTAAAAAGAAAACTTACTCAGAAGCAAAGTAATAGTATAATGCAACTAAATAAGTTCATATCACAAGCCAAGTATGCAATGAGAAGTACATGTTCAAAAGACAAATTCTATCTGAATATAAAATACTATACTTACAGATTGACTTAGGGATGGGACAATTTTTGAGATTTGTATTTCTGAACAGTTTATCTTCTCTATAAGCAAAATAGAGAATACAGTATGTCATTTGCATATTTGGTTCTCTTTTCTTTATATACAAACATTTATTTCAGATCAGTTACATTATATAATGAAAAACTATGTAGAGAACCATGCAAATTATTCAGTTCAGGTGTACCAACCACATCCATTGTTAATAAGTGCATACAATCAAGTACATAACCTTGCAATCTCCATCAACAAATACTGACAGTAGAATGGGTCATACTAAATAACTCAGGGACTTTAAATGTGGTGCTGTCATAAGATTCAACCTTGGCCACATGTCAGTACAATGTAATTTCTGCTTTGCTATATCTGACCCAGACAACTGTATGCACTATTATTGTGAAGTGGAAATGGTTATGAGAAACAACTATTTAGCAAAGAAGCTGTGAACCACACAAATGGGGCCATCAAGTGCTGAAGTGCATAGCGATGCATTACTCACAACAGAGTTCCAAAATTGTCTCGGGAACCAACATCAGCAAAAGAACTGTGCAACAGAAACGTCATAAAATGGGCTTCCATGGCGGAGCAGCTACACAAAAACCTAAGATAAGTATGTGCAGTACCAAGTGTCAGCTGGAGTGGGGTGAATCATGCTGTTATTGGATTTTGGAGCAATGGAAACACATCCTCTTGCATGATGAAATATGCTCCACTATCTGGAAATCTGTTGGACAAATCTGAGTTCAGCGGATGCCATGAGAATGCCACCTTCCAAACTGCATAGTGCCATCTGTAAACTCAGTGTTTAGGCTAAGTCCCTTGTGTCCAAGGATACTAGTAATGCTACAGCATACAAAGACATTTTAAAAAATTGTGTGCTTCCAATTTTGTGGCAATAGTTTGGAGAAAATTGTTTTTCTGTTGCAGTATGTCTGGAATTGAGTTGCCTGAGCATAGCCCTAATCTCAACACTGCTGAACACAGATCTCACAGATACTCTTTTGGCTGAATGGACACAAATTTGATCAGACGCACCCCAAAATCTTGTGAAAAACCTTCACAAAAGAGTGAAGGCTGTTATAGCTGCAAAGGGAAGTTCAGTTCAATATTAATGCTCATGGTTTTGGAATGGGATGGCTAACAAGGTCATATAAGTGAGCTTTTGGCTGTACAGTGCATGTAGGAGGAAGGAGCAAATAGTAAAGTAATAGGTAACATGTAAGAAGCATATCTAGATGGGGTATCCATCTTCAAATCTGCATCCTGACTTACTCAAGAGCATCCACAAAAAACAGCATAATTTCAGAGAAGCCACAACTAAAAGGTACATCTTATGGAAAATTCAGAATGCCAAGAGATTTCTTTTTTCCACTATAATATCAGCTTTAAGTTCTGATCTTGTGCTGCACCATATACACACACATCTTTCAACCTTCCATATAGCCTTCCACAGAGAGTGCCACCCCAGATTATATTTTTATATACACTGTTCAGTGTTGAAAGGTGAATGAAAGGTAATGTTTAAATTGGCATTGGCAAAACAGATTGGGACAAATTCACATATAATACTATACAGTGGGATGCAAAAGTTTAGGCAACCTTGTTAATAGTCATTATTTTCCTGTATAAATCGTTGGTTGTTAAGATAAAAAATGTCAGTTAAATATATCATATAGGAGACACACACAGTGATATTTGAGAAGTGAAATGAAGTTTATTGGATTTACAGAAAGTGTGCAATAATTGTTCAAACAAAATCAGGCAGGTGCATAAATTTGGGCACCGTTGTCATTTTATTGATTCCAAAACTTTTAGAACTAATCATTGGAACTCAAATTGGCTTGGTAAGCTCAATGACCCCTGACCTACATACACAGGTGAATCCTATAATGAGAAAGAGTATTTAAGGGGGTCAATTGTAAGTTTCCCTCCTCCTTTAATTTTCTCTGAAGAGTAGCAACATGGGGGTCACAAAACAACTCTCAAATGACCTGAAGACAAAGATTGTTCACCATCATGGATTAGGGGAAGGATACAGAAAGCTGCCCCAGAGATTTAAGCTGTCTGTTTCCACAGTTAGGAACATATTGAGGAAATGGAAGACCACAGGCTCAGTTCAAGTTAAGGCTCGAAGTGGCAGACCAAGAAAGATTTCGGATAGACAGAAGCGACGAATGGTGAGAACAGTCAGAGTCAACCCACAGACCAGCACCAAAAGACCTACAACATCATCTTGCAGCAGATGGAGTCACTGTGCATCGTTTAACCATTCGGCACACTTTACACAAGGAGATGCTGTAAGCGAGAGTGATGCAGAGGAAGCCTTTTCTCCGCCCATAGCACAAACAGAGCCGCTTGAGGTATGCTCAAGCACATTTGGACAAGCCAGCTTCATTTTGGAATAAGGTGCTGTGGACTAATGAAACTAAAATTGAGTTATTTGGGCATAACAAGGGGCGTTATGCATAGAGGAAAAATAACACAGCATTCCAAGAAAAACACCTGCTACCTACAGTAAAATATGGTGGTGGTTCCATCATGCTGTTGGCTGTGTGGCCAGTAAAGGGACTGGGAATCTTGTCAAAGTTGAGGGACGCATGGATTTCACTCAGTATCAGCAGATTCTGGAGACCAATGTCCAGGAATCAGTGACAAAGCTGAAGCTACGCCGGGGCTGGATCTTTCAACAAAACAAAAACCCGAAACACTGCTCAAAATCCACTAAGGCATTCATGCAGAGAAACAAGTACAACGTTCTGGAATGGCCATCTCAGTCCCCAGACCTGAATATAATTGAAAATCTGTGGTGTGAGTTAAAGAGAGCTGTCCATGCTCGGAAGCCATCAAACCTGAATGAACTAGAGATGTTTTGTAAACAGGAATGGTCCAAAATACCTTCAACCACAATCCAGACTCTCATTGGAACCTACAGGAAGCATTTAGAGGCTGTAATTTCTCCAAAAAGCGGATCTACTAAATATTGATTTCATTTCTTTTTTGTGGTGCCCAAATTTATGCACCTGCCGGATTTTGTTTGAACAATTATTGCACACTTTCTGTCAATCCAATAAACTTCATTTCACTTCTTAAATATCACTGTGTATGTCTCCTATATGATATATTTAACTGACATTTTTTATCGTAACAACCAACGATTTATACAGGAAAATAATGACTATTAACAAGGTTGCCCAAACGTTTGCATCCCACTGTATAGTATACCATCATGGTTAATAATATTGCATCTATACTAATAAACGGCAAAGCCCTCACTGACTCACTCACTCACTCACTGACTGACTGACTCATCACTAATTCTCCAACTTCCCGTGTAGGCAGAAGGCTGAAATTTGGCAGGCTTATTCCTTACAGCTTCCTTACAAAAGTTGGGCAGATTTCATTTCGAAATTCTACGCGTAATGGTTATAACTGGAAGCTGTTTTTCTCCATTTACTGTAATGGAGATGAGCGTGAAACCTGTGGGGGCGGAGTTTCGTGTGACATCATCA
>JANRMT010035898.1:0-10336 GCA_026402145.1 Polypterus bichir lapradei | reverse complement strand
TCACTAATTCTCCAACTTCCCGTGTAGGTAGAAGGCTGAAATTTGGCAGGCTTATTCCTTACAGCTCACTTACAAAAGTTAAGCAGGTTTCATTTCGAAATTCTACACGTAACGGTCATAACGGTCTACAACGTCCGCCATGTTGAACTTTCTTATTTATGGCCCCATCTTCACGAAATTTGGTAGGCGGCTTCCCTTCGCTAACCGAAACTGATGTACATATTTCGATGGTATGACGCCACTGTCGGCCGCCATATTGAACTTTCCAACATCACTAATTCTCCAACTTCCCGTGTAGGTAGAAGGCTGACCCCATCTTCATGAAATTTGGTAGGCGGCTTCCCTGCGCTAACCGAAACCAATGTACATACTTATTTCAGTGGTATGACGCCACTGTCAGCCGCCATATTGAACTTTCCAACGTTGCTAATTCTCCAACTTCCCGTGTAGGTAGAAGGCTGAAATTTGGCAGGCTCATTCCTTACAGCTTACTTACAAAAGTTAAGCAGGTTTCATTTCGAAATTCTACATGTAACGGTCGACAATGTCCGCCACGTTGAACTTTTTTATTTATGGCCCCATCTTCACGAAATTTGGTAGGCGGCTTCCCTGCGCTAACCAACACCAATGTACGTACTTATTTCGGTGGTATGATGCCACTGTCAGCCGCCATATTGAACTTTTCAACGGTCTTTGTTACTTATGGGCCCATCTTCAAGAAATTTGGTTTGCAGGTTCCCAATGCTAACTGAATCCTACTTACGTACATATATACATCCATAGCCTGCAGCTCGGTCACCATGTGAGGCGGCGTCCCCTATCCCACGCCTCCCACTTTGTTGGCTGCCTGCCTATATAAGGCCGTCCGTCGCTCTGGTCTCTACATTCCCTTCCTTGCTTCGCCACGGGATTCACATCTCCCTGCTGATAACTACAGCCTTTTTATTTAATCCACGGCTTCTCTGCTGTTTTATTGTTCGTTTATTACGATTATAGTTATTGTGTACGTATTTTAGACTTGCTTTACATTGTTCAGGTACCCATTTCCTTTATCATTCCAACTGTACCCCCATGAACATGTCTATCGAGGTGATCACCATCAATCAAAGAACTGTCACTTACCGAGTGGTTTCCATGCCCGGAGATGGCACCTACCTTTTCCATTCTCTTTGTTACATATTGCATGGCCATATCAGGCTCACTCTTGATATCCGGAGGAACATTGTGTCTTATGTATTGAATGACTGGGACAGGTTCAAGGTGTGGACTGATGACGGTACAAGAGATAATTATACTACACAGGAGCACTATAAGAGTGAAATGCTTAAGCCCTTCACCTATGGTTCTGCATGTGAGTTGATGGCTTCCGCTGAATTGTTCGGTTGTCGCTTTCAAGTGTAACGAAATGGCCAAATATTTTACACCTTTCAACCGCCAATGCCTCTTAAACATCTTTGATTCACAGGTGACGATTTCAGTAGTGGACACTTTTATGTTTATGGATGTTTAAACTCTCAAAAGCTGGATGTGAAGTTATCGATGAAACTGGTTGTATGCTTACAACGCTTCACAGTTGCCGAAGGTCACTTCAACACAAGTCCTGCAAATAATGTCGTAATTGAAGCAAACCATGAAACTCAAACTGATTATGACAGCAGCAATCCAAGCTGTGAGATCTGAAACAAGATTACTGTTCACATGGCCAACTGTACGTTGCATGCTCAAGAGTAAGCTCAGCGCACAGCTTGATCATATTACAACCGGAGGGCCGAACTCACAATTTGGTATACAAAGAGATCCTTAAATAATTATTGGCATATTTTCCCTCAGTTTAAAAAGGTTTAATTTTCTTCTTAATAAAAATTTTAAGGCAGTACTTTGCCGCTGCGAAGCACGGGTATTTTGCTAGTTTAAAGCAATAATTGGAACAATTTTTGCAGTTTAGTAATCTGTATGATGAAGACAGTGGCTGTGGATCTTTTCGTATTTGTTTTAACAATATTTACTTATTTTGCACATGTCATCAGCTGCCTTTCTGTGTGTAGTATTTAATATACCTGTAGTTTACCAAATTATTGATTTGATTTCCTATGCTGTATACTTGACTTGGAACAGAAAAACAATGTACAGTTTAAAGTACTGGGCATAGTCACTGTATGTTGGCTTTTATTTTTTACAACTAGCTTAACTTTATGGTACCTTGGCAACATCAGATATGCAGTCGGATCAGTATTGGATCCATGTTTGGTACATGATTGGTAAAGCTTCTTCTCTTTAAGCCTTTGACCAAACTATGGAATGTTACACAAGCACTAACTGCATAATTTTATTTTGCCATGTAAAGGTACCTTATTTGCTTTTTTTAATTAAAATAATACACTGTACAGGTATAGCATCACTTGATTTTGATTATACTACTGCAACCTGTGCATCTTTTCACCAAAAATTGTCTCTTTGGGTTATGAGCTTAATGTTATAGAGGAGTAGTTAGATTGGGGTATATCAGACAGTCCTGAAGGGCTGTAGTGATTGCAACTGTTTGTTCCAACCCTGTTGCTTAATTAGAAACCAAACTTTGTTAAACATAAGGATTGACGGCTTGTTATTGATTTCATTCTGACTTGTTAAGTCATATATTGTTGATTTTTTTTAATTTCCAAAGATAATTTCCCCATTGATTTATATCCTGGAGTGAATGAGTAATTCCCAGGCTTTTTATTTTTTCAGTTTGGTTTTCTTACAGATATTTTAATTAAACCACATAGTTCATGAGGAATATGCAGATGTAAGTGGAAACAAGTCAGATGTAGAATTGTTCCTTTTGTCATTTGCATCTTTATTGCTTACAAAGAGTAATTATAGTGAATTAAGCTGTTTTTCAGTAAGATAAGCAATTAATGATGGAAAATCTTAACAAGTGAGTCAAATAAAATGAAGCATAAAAATGTTGCTTTAGCAATAAGTATTTCAATGGCAATAATTGACTTCTCATTAAGAAATTCCATTGTAACAAAAACCTACAGTCACTACAATCCTCTAGGACTGACTTTACCTACTCCTGTTGTAGACAGACAAAAACAATAGTGTTTTTGCTTGCCTTGAAAAGAATTTGAATATAAGAGCAAAAATCTTAATTTGTTCAGGAACTGTTGTTATTAACCTGAAGACTTTACTTTTACAGGGTGGCAACAATGCAGGGCACACAGTTGTGGTTGATTCAGTGGAATACAATTTTCACCTGTTGCCTAGCGGTATAATAAACAAGAATGCTGTGTCTTTTATTGGTAAGTATACATTGTTTTGTTTAAAAAGCAATACTGTATTAATGTTTTTCTGTATGAGTTTTTCCACCAGCTCAATACTTGACCAGTAACTTCACCAATCCACTCTTCTCTGGCAATTAATACAAAGCCTTCTACATCATTTTATGCTGTAGTTTTTACCAAGCTGTCACATTAAAGAGTACTTTTCACTATTAAAAATGTGACTGCACCTCTTTAAGTTTGTATCCAGTAAATGGGCAGTGCATGGTATTTGTCGTCTTACCCATCTTTGTTTCACCTGTTTTGTACGGTTTTATGGTGGTAAATATTTGGATATTTGGAACACAAATGAACAATCTGTTTCTCTTTTAAAGGGAATGGTGTTGTGATTCATTTGCCTGGATTGTTTGAGGAGGCAGACAAAAACATGAAGAGGGGAAAAGGTGTGTATTTCTAATATTGCTTTTCAAAAACCCAGCATACTGAAACCAACTTATTCCGGTTCCAGTTTGGGAGGGGGGTTGTTGACATATCCTATCCTGGAACTCTGGATGTAAAGCAGGAAAGGCCCATCACTGGGCTTACTCATGCACACACCTACACATGCTCACAGGATGATTTTGAATTACAGTACACCCCAAAAATTCACAGGGGTTACGTTCCTAGAGCACCCGTGAATTGTGAAAAACTGCAAATTATTATTGTGGTTAAAAAAATGCCTATTTTTATAGTTTAAAACCATAAATATGCCCCCAGAACACTTTAATTTCATTTCAACCTCAGCTTAATACATTACCTAAAAAAAGAATGTAAAGGTAAACCCGTATACTGTACAGTACTGTACTGATATGTCACCCGCAGTGCTAGAATGTAAAATACCGATGTTAGCACTATATGTACTGTAATTGATGCAAGTGCATTTTAATTGCCAGAAGCCTTGAAGGTGCAGGCCGTTTCAGTGGCATCTTGGGGCTTTATCCCTTAAACTGCCACATACTCGGAGGTTAATGCATCCCTGGACGCCAAATACTTTCTTGCTACACTTTAAGTAAACGTAAAAATTCACAAAGAAAAAGTGAAATTTTAATGGAACACTTTTTTTTTCAGGCAAAGAGCATTACAATGCAACACTGATCATTTTGCACACTGCTAATGAACTGTAAAAACTATTTAAAAAAAAAAATGACTGGAACAATATGTACAAGGTGCAACTGACGCCATTGATGAAATTCAGTAAATCACCGAGCCAACTGCACTTGAACTATCTGCTTGCAAGCACACAGAGGTAAACGCTGATACTTACAAGCTAGTCTAGTGCAGCGACTGAATACCAGAGAAAGTGAGGCTGCAGTGGTCATGAGCTGGCTGCTCAACGAATGTACGGCACTGACTGATCAGCTCCGGCATGCTGGTAAATTGCACTGGGAACCGACAATAGCCGGTTGCATTGTTCAATGAATATATGTCGCTGAATATACTTGGCTCCTGCGTGCTGACAAATAGCACTGGGAAACGACTATAGCCAGTTGCAGCAGTTTAAGGATTAAGAAGAACAAAACGGAAAACACGAGAACACTCAGCTGGAGATGCGTCACAGGGCAGCAGTCAATCAGCAGCAAGGAGAAATGAATAATGCTGTAGCAGTCCGGTGCTGATAAGATTCACACTGTCGAGAAGATGGGGATTTATTTATTTTTATGGTGAAGGTTCCAGGGACTCACTCAGCCTTGACCCGACCCTCATGCACTCACAGAGACAAAAACAAAGCAAACCGGTAATCAAACAGCAAATAAAGAATGTAATGGAAACAATGATACCACCCCTGTTCCCCTTACGGCGATTATACATTAAATACAATAAAGATGGCAACGATTCCACTTACAGTCCTCATGTACACTGGCAGACTGCAGACAATCCAGACCCCAACCATGAAACGATCCAAGACAAAACGAATAAGCACAGGTAACCCAACAGAAGGCAGGCAGAGAGACAGGAACTTTTTCTTTTGGTCACTAGCCCCCTTTTTAAAATCTTTGCTGACATCCTTTGACCCCAACAGCCCCTGCACCCTGAGCAGAAGACCAATCAGAGCCACTTCAGGTACTGCTGGGAATTACAGTTTCAAATTCTAGTCGAGTACAATGCTCACGGATTGGCTACTTTCACCATCCCAAGCCGCGTTTTCTTCTACGGTTGCTTCCTGTTCTCTCTACAGTGCAGTATTGCCATGAAAAAAGCCATAAAAAATTGCAGAAGATATTTGTGGTTTCCGCTAACGATTATTAGTTAGGTTCTAAGGAAAAATCCGCGAACGAATGAGGCCGCGAGCCCTGAACCGCGTCTTTGCGGGGGTCTGCTGTAATCAATTTACCTAACCAGCACATCTTTGGTGATTTGGGAGGTACACTGTAGTATCTGTAAAAGACATGGAATGGACACTGGATTTTACGCCAGGATGCTGTATCTGTGAGACAGTAATGCTGTTTTCTTTGCCATTGTATTACAGGTAGTCCCCAGGTTACGGACATTTGATCTACGACTTATGAACGGGCCGCAGCTGCGACGCATGCGCCTCAGTAACTGCTGCTCTATCATCTTCAGCCTGGGGACGCTGCAAGCGGTGGCTGGATGGGGGAGATTTCGCTGCCCACGCAGTGTAGTGTCCCTCGGGCGGCTCTCGGCGGCAAGCGGTTTCACTGCCCGCCCACCACACACAGCTTCCCCATTCGTTCTTGGTGGGCGGCTGGTAATGCTACAAGCGGTGACCCGGTGTGGGTGAACGGGGCGACGGGGGTTAGCATTGTAGTGTGCATCAGATGGCTGCCTATTGAATGGGGGCGATTCACTACCCGCCTTTGGCCGCACCGTGTTCGTTCTCGATGGGCGGACACTGCAGGCAGCATACTGTAGTGGAGGTGACTGTGAGGTGGGCTGGTGATGAACCGCCCGTCGATGCCCCCATTCATTCTTAGTAGCAAGCCTGCTTGTACTATTAACATACATAGCATGAAGTTGTCTCTTGTCAGTATATCAGACGTGTTGATGACTGGTGCCTTCCTGCTGTGATAGCTTGTACAGTGCTGTGCAGAAGAGCTCATCTTAATCTTTTGTCTTCACCCTTCAACAGTGTCTCAGAAACACAAATCTGATGCAAGTGCTGGTGATACAGTAAAGAAGAGAAAAACTATCACCATTGGAAATAAAGTAGAAATAATAAAAAGGTCAGAGAGGGGTGAAACTCCATCATTCATTGGCAGAGCACTTGGTTACAGTCGGTCAACTATAGTATTTATTAAATTTATGTACCTGTTCCGACTTACATATTAATTCAACTTAAGTACAAGCCTACAGTCCCTATCTCGTACGTAACCCAGGAACTGCCTATAACTTGATAGATTTCATTTGATTGGTCTGTAAGATTTGATGTGTCATTTATTTTAATGTTTCAGTTTAACAGGTTTTTTTAATAAAAGTTGTGAAAATCAAATGTATTACGTATAAAAAGTATGCATATTTAAAATAAAAAGTTGTCCAGTTTGCACCAGCTTCTGATTCAAGGGGGATTACAGAAGTAATCACGTTGGATTTGCACACAAAGACACATACAAGTGGAACCTTGGATTGCGAGTAACTTGGTTTGAGAGTGTTTTGCAAGATGAGCTAAAATTTTTAATAAATTTTGACTTGATAAACAAGCGAGGTCTTGCAATATGAATAGTACATATATGCTTTGTCTGCCGAGCGTCACGTGATCACAACTGAGCTGATGGTTATTCTCTCTCTTGCTGCGGGATTGTGGGCAATCGTCTCCCATTCTCGGGCTCAGTCGGTGTGCCTCACTCATATAGTCAACATCTGTACAAGCATACACTGTTTACTATAGCATTCTGACCACGTGTGTGTGTGTTATAACATGTGAGTCTCTGTCTTGTACCCCAAAACACAAAGCTGAGTCTCAGTACTTTAGGGACACCATCTTTATTCAGCTTGAAACAGGAACAGCACAGTTATTTATTGTAGTGGGATCTGCCACTCTCCTATACACAGACACAGCAGTTAGGCAAGGTCAGGGCCAGGTTAGTGGCCAAGTAATACTGTGCCCTGCGCATTTCTAATGTTACTTGTATCACCCATCAATGGCAGGCACTGATAGCATATCCGCAATCTTTTCGGATTCGCTTTTGCGGTGAGCTGCTACAGCGCTGGGAGCCTGCAGTTACTTCGGGACACTCTTCCACGTGTCGCCCCGTTGGGTGGAATCCCACAAGATTTTAGAAACTTACACCAGCCATGTTTCTTTTCAAAGGTAAAGTGCAGGTTAATTTGTTTTATGAAATTTTACTTAATATTTTGTATTAATCATTTTTATATGAATAGTTTTGGGTTGTAGAATGAATCATCTGAGTTTCCATTATTTCTTATGGTGAAATTCGCTTTGATATACGGGTGCTTTGGATTGTGAGTACGTTTCCAGAACGAATTATGCCAAGGTTCCACTTGTACTGAAAAAATGTGGCATTTCTAAAAGTAGACAGGTATGATTTCCTAAATCAGTATTAGTGCTTAAGATACGATAAAGTGTATTCTGTTATCTGAACACAGACTGGCACCATCGTCAGAAAACTTTTTCATAGCTCCAGGAATGGTGAAAGAGAGGCCTCAACAAGAACTTAAAACTATTTTTATTAAAATTATAGAAAGTGGTAATGTAGTTTGAAACCCTGCTAGCAAAGTTAAATTATCTTGCCATTAAGACACCAGGTTTATAAAAGAGTACCTGAAAATGATTAAATAGTTATCAGATTTGCTGCATTTCATTAATTAGATTTATCCCTCACCTTCAATAATAAAAAAGAATTTACTTTTCACCAGGAGAAAAATATATATTTTATTACTGGTTTTGTAATTCCAGGTTCCATTCCGGAAGATGGATTAATTGTGTTGCCGTTTTGTCTCGCTTTTTTTATTTTAAGTTCAGAAAACCATTGTAACATCTGTTCTCCTAACTTCAGGGTTGGGTATGCCTGGCACTGATTTTTTTTTTTTTTTTTTTTTCGGAAAGCATTTATTCAACAAATAATACATGCATTTAGCACATACTGAGTTGGGTGGAGTATTACTTTAAAAGCTTCAAAACACCATTTTATGGTTTGCGAAATTAAATATAAAATGAAGTTTAGTGTTGATTTTGTGAAATGTATGCGAAAAGAATCTCAGCTGTTTTGTTCACCACTGCATATTATGTTGTGATAGTATATTATAAGCAGGTTTAGAACATGGATGAATGAATATCATTCATAACCAATGGAGCGAGTTTCAGGCTACCGGAAAAGTACAGTGCTGACCTGCTCTGTGATGATCAAATGTGCAGACTAGGGATGTCACAATACCAGAATTTTTGCATTCGATACCAATACCAGTGAAATAGCACAATATTCAATATCTGTATTCAGTACCATGGTACAAACAGAAATCCTGTTAGTTTTATTAAAGTTACCCTGATTATTCAGATAAACAATATAATGCCTTTTTTCTGTAATAGAATACCAAATACTAGTGAAATATGTGGTCTAATGGTTGGGTCCACAAATAAAATCCAAGTTAAACATGAGGTATTGACACTTCTTATGTTTTCTAAATTGTTGCTTCTTAAAGTTCCTCTAGAAGTCATAGTGCACGCAGAACATTTCTGTTTTTCAACATGAAAAAATGCAGCTTTACATTGATCACATTGCTGATGTCACTTTTTAAAATATCTGCAAAAAAATTTCAAAATGCCTATGAATTCAGATACATTATTTAATATTTATACAATTACAATGAAAGTAATATTACATTTTTTATTTGAATATTGAAAGGTACTTTTGCTAAAATATGATTCTATAAAATCGTATTTTCAGCCTTAGTTTTATCATCATGCATTCTGTTATAAGCACTGCATATTTGCATGCTATGAAGGGTGGATTTCTGTCTGCTATATTGGTGGTCCTATTAAAACAAGGAAATAAATCATAGTTATAAATGTCATTCTGAACAATGCCACCTTTACCTATCAACTAATCATTCAATAAACAGGGCTAACTCTGCATACTCTTAAAATTATTAGCTATTAGAGTTCTAATTCCCTCAAACTCAGATCTAAATCGTGTTATGAATTTGATTATACAGAAACAGTTATAATAAATGTAATATGTCATTTATTTGTAATAAAAAAATTGCCCTGAAATAAATGAGTGATTACAGTTATACCCTGCAACTTAATTTATTAGTTGTTCATTTATATTACGTAAAATGTTAAGTATAGATACTAAGGAACATAACCTATCAACATTTAGCATATGATACTCACTTAGTGACATGAACACTTCACACATTCGCTAAAGGTGTTATTGTCTTAATTTAACAAGCTGTGAAGCAAGAAGATGAGTTTCATTAGCTAAGAATTAAACATTCAAAATGATTATTGTGCAGTATAAATGTTATTTTCCAAAATTTATGTAGTATGAAACAGCATCATCTGACTGCAAATTCCCGATGCTATAAATGGAAAATTTAAACAAATTTTCAATGTTGTTTTAGTCCCACATTTCACCTGTAAAATGTGTTTTAGCCAAAAATAGCTGTGAAACAAATATATGACTAAAGTCTAAGCAAATATTAATATTTGTACGGATGATCAGAAAGCTTTACAGATTAAGTGTTTAGAAAGGACTGCAGTATGTATTTAAAGGAAAGAGTGGAGGAAATATTAAGAAAAATGTTAAGTATAATATCTGTCATTATTTTATGATCTGTTACTCATTTTTATTTGGTACTATTTGGCAATGGTACTAGTCCTCTCTTGGAGCTCCTTGGTTACAAAATTAAAAGGTGTTTTCACATGCATAGTCTGCTTGCCTTCTGCCAAATCAGATGATTCATTACTTTGTTTCATTTTTGAGTTAATGTGGTTGCACTTCTCCCAGCTAATTTTCAAGCTAACCAGAATTAATAAACAGGTGGAGCATACTTACATTGCGATCACACTTCTGCCATGATGTTGACAATGGAGGTGTATTAACTTTGATACTATA
>JANRMT010035896.1:0-12404 GCA_026402145.1 Polypterus bichir lapradei | reverse complement strand
ACATACACACAGGGTAACACATTTTAAAAAAAGACATTTAAAAATAGTACTTACTCATCTTTTAACATCTTTGTACTTCCAATGACACTGTATTCTCCTCATAGAGGCCCACAATTTAAGCCCAATAGAGAATAAGGCATTTGAAATACTTAGTAAAATGTAAAAGTATCCATCAGTTGTGGCCTTATTTTATTATAGTGTTGATTATACCAACAAATTTGCTTTATTTTTTTCTTCAGCTCCATCCGAACATACATTTAAAAATATACAGTATGTGTTTTGAGCCTGTCAGCAGTCACACTCTCAGTCTAGACATCTGAACAGGACTTCCCTGTTAAAGTAATCCATGCTGTGATGATTTTAAGGTGGTGAACATCTGGGGACAACCCAACAAGTACAGTCAGTTATAAGCCAGTTTAACAAGCAAGCAAAAAAAAAAACCTTAATACAAAATTTAAAAAAAAAATTACCAAAGACACTAAAATAACAATTGCAGAAGATCACAATATCAAGAGGGAATTCAACTAAAGGCTTAATGTTTTAATGCACTAACATGTGCAAAGCCATATCTCCAGCCAAGTTTTCTTTTTTTTAATTTACCCTGCATTATTTATTGTTTGATTGCTGCATGGTGAATTGCTTTTAGCTACAGGCACAGACAGTTAAGGCATTGCCATATTTATATCTATCTTGTGATACAGCAGACACAATTTTTTGTAGTATCTCAATTCAGTTGTTACAAAGATTGTATTTAACATGGATGTTAGTATTAGGCATGGTACCTCATTGCCTGTCTTATGTTATACAGATCTTCCTTTATCTTTGCATGCTCTGCCAAGGGTATAAAAATGGGCCATAGTTGCACTTTACTGTCAAGTTCAATTGAATATTGTCTTTGCAGTACTGAATTTGCTCTCTGTCTGCTTTTATGTCCAATAAAAAAGGGTTTTCCCCTTTAGTAATGCTCCTGGCTTGAATAAATAAATGTTAACTTAAATGGACCTCCCCAGGCATGCAAGAGTTTCTGGAAATTGTCACTGTAAAACTATTGTGAGCTGATAAATATTCCTTAATTAGGACATACATATACAATTTGTGTATTCCATCTGTTTGTTTTCATATTTTTATTATGTGGTGTTTGTTTAACTAAGACTTTAATCCAGATTAACCTATACATATTGGGCCGGTTTCCCGTACGGGGATTAAGCCTAGTCGTAGACTAAATGTCATTTTAAACCTGGATTTATTGAAGTAGCTTTCTCACACATGGATTACAATAGTCTCAGACTTGCACTAGTCTTGACTTAAACAATTGGATTTCTAGAAGTAGAATTAGACCTAATCCAGATCTAAATTAAGTCTTAAATTAAACCTGGTCAGAAGCAGGTTTAACCTCAGATTAAAAACTGCTTGCCTCAAGGCTCACGTCCACAGTAGCAAAAAATGGATTACCTTGACTATTTCAATGACAGTAAGAGACCACCACCAAGACCAGAAAGAAGGTTGCTAAAAGACAGGAGCAACCCACTAAATGATTTTGATGATTTACATTTTCTTGACCGTTTCCGTATGTCAAAGGAAAATGCAACAGAAATAATTGGTTTGCTGCAGCCCAAGCTTTCAGGTGACTTAGTCAGAGGCACCCCTATTTCTCCTTCCTTACAAATATTAATTACCTTAAGGTTTTTGGCATGTGGAACCTTCCATCGGGAAACTGGGGATTTGTGTGGTGTATGTGAATCAACAGTGTGCAAAATAGTACACAAAGTCTGCAGTGCTATATGTGAACTGAAAAAGGATTTCATCAAGTTCCCAAATGCTGCTGAACAGGCCACCTGCAAGGTAGATTTCTATGAATATGGGAACTTCCCTGGAGTCATTGGTTGTATCGATGGCTGCCACATTCCCATCAAGTGTCCCTCTACAGCAAATGCTGAGGAATTCAGAAATCGTAAAAACTGGTTTTCAATAAATGTACAAGGAGTGTGCACTCCCACTATGCAGTTCTCCAATATTGTTGCACGCTGGAAAGGTTCAACTCATGACTCAAGGATTTTCCACAACTCCTCTTTATATACTCAGTTTGAAGCAAGACAACACTCTGGAATTCTACTTGGTGACAGTGGGTATGCGCAGACAAACTTCTTGTTCACCCCTTATCTCCATCCAGTCAGACCAGAGCAACAGCGCTATAACCAAGCTCACATTCTCACCAGAGGGCTAATAGAGCGCATGTTTGGTGTATGGAGGAATCGTTTCCAGTGTCTCCGAAATACACTGCGGTTTGAACCTAGGAGGTGCTGCATTGTTATTATTGCAACAGCAGTGCTTCATAATTTTCTTAAACGGTGCGGCTGCCCAGACCCTGATATTGAAGATGATGATGACCAACATGTCCCCATCCCTGAGCTAGCCAATGACAGAAATGGACTTGCTTACAGAGATGCTTTTGCTTTGCAGCACTTCTCATAAATGTGCCTTGAATGATACATAAATGATTGGCATAGACAGGTAAAAAATTTCAGGAAATTTTTTTTATTTAACTGAGGTTTGGTTCCAAAGACAATTGACACTGCTGCTGCTTCATCTCTCTCTCTTTCATAGACAACTCAAGATGAAGAATTTTCATTTTGACTTCATGTTCTTCTTTTAAATATTTTAATTTACATTCATGGAACTCTATGGCAAGTTTCTCATGAATGGTCATCCTTTTCCCTCTTGACCTGCTGCCTGGATTAGAGACTGCTGGATGCTGACTAATGCTACCGCAGGAGACTGGATGCTGCTGCATGTTGGTGCTGGCTGCTGATGGATTCATTTGAGCCTCTTGACTGTTCCCTGCGCCCCCCAAGTCCTGGGTGAAGATCAGGTCATCTTTGTATGGAAGAAAAAATCTAGTATTACATTTGACTTCAACAATAAAGGTCATTACGTCATTTTTGTTACAAGACATGACTTGCATTTAATTACTGTATGTTGGATGGGATAACACATGTTACTGTAAATGAGACATGTCCTATCAAATGAGTCTTTGAAAGATTCCTCACCTGAACTGTCCAAATGGTCATCATCTGGAATACCTTCCAGGGGTTGCTGACTTTCAATAATCCCAGCCAACAAGTCCCCCAACTCCTCTGTGTCTGGTGGAACTGGAAGTCCCCCACCTGTCTTGAAAAGCTCTTGACGCGTAGCAGCAGTTGTTTTTTTCAGGTTTATTTTTGTTTTTCCACAGGACCTTTACAAGATAATATACACTCTAAAGTTGGAGTTCTACATAATATTGTTTTCTCTTTACATTTCATTAATGAAAACATTTATAATTTACTGATTTGTAAGAATGGGGCAACAATAAATCATACCTGAACTTGTTGGAGTGTCCGTTTGGTTACTTTTTAATTTGAGTTGAATTCATTCAATATGGAAATCCATGCTTTCTTCTTCTTGTTTTCTGTACCTGAATCATGCTGTTTGTTTTCAATTACAGGATAGTTTGATACAATTTGTTTAAAAAGGGTCTTCTCAAATTCACTGAAGTTTTTTGAGCGTTTTCTTTTGTCTTTATCCATTTTTTGGTTAAGTGTAATGACTCCTGTTCCACACACTCCTAAAGACTAATGAATTACAAGTATTCCATACCAGGTTTTTATAGCAACCTCTCCTTAGCCACATGTGCATGCCATTAATCTAATCGGGTTTCCAAAAGATGATCTCACTTGTCCTTGATTACCTTAATCTGAGACTCTGTAGTCTAGAACTAGTTAATCCAAACTTAAGCAACATCTCAGAAAGTCAGTTGTTTAGTGTGGATTAATTTAAGTAGAATTAGCCTAGTCCTGGTTTATTTTAAGCCCTTAACGGGAAACTGGGCCATTATGTTTACAGTCATACTGTATACATTTTTTACATTTAGAGCATCGGTAGAGTAAATGATTTTCTCAGCATCAGACAGTGAGATAGAGGTAGTAACAGAGCCAGTAGCCTGTAACTGTTCAGAGGATGTCTTAATCTTGGAAATTAAAAGAAAGAAAAGTATGAACTGGGTGTATGTTACCTTAAAAACAGCAGAGGTACCAGCAGACAGCCTAAACATTTCTTATCTCAGTTAGCTATGTTTTTATCAGTCACACACAGATGTTGGGAGCAGTAAACCTGTCAGATTATTTTGATGCACCAAATTGCACTTTTAAATGTGTCTCAAAAAGACTTTGACCTGAAAAAAGTGATAATTAAAAAATCATAGAATAAGGTATTAATGCTTATTTTTCTATTTATATTTTCTATTCGTTTCAGTAGTCAGTAACAGTTTAATATTGCTGTTGTATTTTTTTAAATTATTGTTCTGGTTAAATAGTCAACAGCAAAATAATTTTTCTTTTTGCCTTTTCATTTGTGGAATCCTGTGATACTGTGTGGTGAAGTATTAACCTGCCTTTGTGCCTGTGTTATCAAGCATAGTAAGTCTAACCCTAACCTGGTGTTAGAGAGTTTTTAGATGCAAGTATCATATCTGGAGGGCCTTTAGAGAAAAGGCAGCTTGTAAGGCATATTGCAGGATTCGAGTTTTTCATTTCAGCTTTTTGTTGTGAGACTCAGTGTTAACTTATGTAACAAGATAGCTGTTTCTTGTGGTATTAGATAGGGTCATACTTATTATAATCTTTTACAAATATTGTATGGTTAGCATAACCACAAACCGTTAAGTGAATGCCTGAAATGGTACAGATTGGCCTTTTTTCTTTTGTTACTAAAAGACATGGACTTAGAGGAATTGTGCATTTGGCGTGTTTGTTAATGATTATTTCCAGTTTTTTTTTTTTTTTTTTTTTAAGCATTTTAGGTTACTAATAGCCATTGTTTTTATAACTTTACTCTAATTGCTACAGTAACCTCCTTCTAAATATGGGCCACAGTAGTTGTCTCTACCAGTTTAATTTTTATATCTTTCAGTTGTCAGACAGATTGCTTTAAATCTTGGTGATTCAAGTGGGCAAGATTGCCATACATAGTGCATTCCCAGAAAGTACACTCTTGCATCAGTGGAATTTTTGGAATGTGTTTTGGCTAATAATTATTAAGTGGGTGGTATTAAGATGTACCAACTATAAAAATACTCTTACTAATTTGTGTCAGAATCGTAACAGTAACATCTTTCCTCTTGTCATCATTGTCTTTGGTATATTTTACTTTTTTAAACATGCTGAAAGTCAGATGACGTAGAGGTCATGTTTTCATCTTTCCATGATGGTTCACTCACAGATTAATTTAGTTCACATAGCTTTCAATATTGTTAATAATTTACAAACAAGAAGGCTGTTTGTTTGAGCAAACTTATTTAGTTTGTAATAGCTGATTTTAGAGTTCTATTTGACTCCCTTTTAACTGACAGTATATTTAGAATGGGTGCATTATCAATGATTGTCTATTCCACACCCTCTCAACACTAATTCAGAAGCAGTTTCCTAGTCTCAATTCAAGGAGCATTGGTCATTGACAGGAGGCAACTCTGAAGAGGGCACCAGACCATCACAGGACACACTCAAACACATCCATACTTAGGTCAGTATAGTTTCACCACTTAAGCTAAATCACTCATATTTGAGATGTGGGAAGATAACCACAGGACCATGAAAAAAAAATCCACACAGACACAAGGGGAAAGTGCAAACTTCACACAGAAATGACAAGACCAGGATTTGAAATTTGTCTTCTGATGCTGTGAGGTAACAGTGCTAACCACTGTGCCACCCCATTTACATAGATGAAATAAAACATAAACACCATGTTGTAATATTATCATTTTTGTACAGATTCTTCCTTTTTCATGTCACATGCCAAAGATGTGTGTGTGAAGTTAATTAGCAACTTTAAACTGGCATGAAGGCGGTGAAAGTGAGAGTGAGAGCATAAGTATTCTCTGTCCTCCATTCAATGCTCATTGTTTAAGTTTTAGTGCCTGACCCGTACTTCACTACTATGCCCCTAAAACTGGATTAAGCTGTTTAAAATGTACGTGAATTAATATTTTACTCAGTATGTTAACAATGAGGACATGTGACATATCATTATTGAAGAAGCCTTTCTCTCTGTTTACTCAATGTACTATTTCTTTATTCTTTTCTAAATCCTGCTTTGTGTTGTTTTTTCTTTTTATTATATTAAAATAGTAAATGTAATATAACTTATTTGGCACTTAATATTAGAGCAGAAAGATTTTACAGTTGGAAGTAGGGATGAAGGATAACATGGAAGCCTGGAAAGCCCTTTACCTGGGCCAGTGACAAGTTAGGTCCAGGCCTCTCCATGTTCTCTTTTTAATTGTTACGGTCTTTCCTGCCAACTTGCATTCTTATTTAAAATATTAGTGCCACTACCTCTTCTATTTCAGAGTTGGCCTTATGTGAGTACCTAAATTTCTATCTTGTGTTTTGAATAATTCAGAGCCTTTGTTAGCTGTCATATAGAGGATTATTTTCATTTGTGCTCTCTTCTCATTCAGGTAAAGCTTATTGGTTTGTAGTTACTGTCAAGCATTTGTTTTTATTTTGCTTGTGATGGTTTAATTTGCTGTTTTCCCTACTTGTCATGTACATTTTTAAAACCTAAGTCACTTCTATAAGATGTTTGGTAACATCTTCAATTTAAAGTACTGTAGGTTTTTATTTTAAAACCTTTCAATACAGAGCTTATACTTTTTTTTAAACACAGATTAAATATTTATTTTGTGTGTCCAATTTCAAGATAAATCCTCAATTATTTTGTATTTGGAAGGCTTTTATAAATATCTTTTACCTTATTATGTATTTTGTTTATTATGAAAGTATATTAGCTGTGAACATGTTGATATTATTGCCTACATTATCTGTTTACTTGTTGAAACAGTGAAATGAAGACTTAATGTTTTCTGTTAGCACACACAATGCAGAACCAGTAATAGGTGGTAAGGTGTCAAAGATTTGCAGTAAGTCCAGTAGCTGAGATTCCAAGAACTACAGAGTTCAGCACAGTTTTTGGGATATGTTAAAAGTGCTTCTGATCACTGTTTGCATTTAGATGTCTAGTTGGAGCTATAGTATATCCATGGCTTGCTGATTTGCTACACTGTTATACAGTAACATCTTTCTGTAATTTTTTTTAATCTAGGTAAAAATTCTTTTAAATAAACACAGTTATGTGTGTTTCAAACAGATTTGCATAATGATAAGTGAATTTGAGCAGCAGCTCAGTGGTGATGCAGTGGGAGTGAAGTCAAAAGACCAAACCAAACCAAACTGTGACAGCCTGCATGTAACTGATGATACACTTTACCTGTTACCACTGTTGCCAGTTATAATATCATACTGTTTGTAATTTAAAGGTATAACCAATAATATGGTGAACGATTACATTTAACTTTAAAAGCCTGTAAAGTGTTTGTATCAGTCTGTAGTTTTCTGCTTAATTAATAAGAACACATTACATTTGTCATGTATTGATGAGGAAGTAAAGCTCTTTGAGGATCTCCTTTATGCCAGTATCACATTACATGACTTCCAGCTATTGGGTATATCAGACTTGCCAAGCCCAGTTCCTGATCGCATTGCTAGACCACGTCAGTTTACACAAGTGGAAATTACTTGGCATTTCAACATGAGAGCTGAATTTCCAGCACAGTTGTGGTCACCTCTTTTGTTACAGCCAATAATATGCTGCATGACACAGTCCATGCATTATGAAGTGTTAACAGGTTCAACTGCAATGTCTGCATTTTTTTTTTCTGTTATGTAAAGAAATCCTACAAATGACCTTCTCTTCGTTTGTGAGGTCCAAAACATCCATGTTCCTTATTCCTTGTCACTGCATTGTAGGCATTGTTCCTATAAATGACTATTAATTGGTTATCATTTCCCATGCATACAGAGCCCACCCTTGTGGCAAAAGACAAAATCACATCTTTTTGTTTATGCCTGGGTGAGTTGGAGTGACTGGGAGTGCAATACCAACTCCCTTAGACTCACTCTAAGATCATGTAAATGAAGGCTATGAACTGGAAAAGTTAATGTGACATGAACTGGAAAAGTTACTTAATGTGACATGAACTTTAGATGAGAGTTGGGAGATCCTTCAAAGTGTGCATTATGCATAAAGAACTATTCCTGCATTATTTAAATATTAACTAATTAAAGATCTGTTCTTAATGTAATAATTCTTCTAAGAATTGTACCTTTTTCTAATAGTCTGTCATTAGCACTACCTTTGCAATGAGAAGAATCAACACAATTAGAGGTGAATCTCACCAGTGTCTGACACTGTCAGTCTTTTTTCTGTATTTGCTTTGCTTCATTTATCTAAGCAGCCAGGTGCAAACTTTGCTGATTTGTAGGCAATTCTATAAAATAAACACAGATGTGCATCAGATGTGTCTGACCACTTTCCACATTCACGAAATGCTTTGTACGTTTATAATCAAGTTACTGTAAAAACACTATGTTTACTTATAGGAGATATCCCATTAACTGTTAGCAGTTGTAAATCTAGCTCCAGTTGAACCCCTTTTTAAGTGTAGAAGGTGCTGCTTGCCTGGCTTTCAAGTGTATTTCACAGTCTGCTGTTTCCCTTTTGGACTTAAGAACTTTGCTTCAGACAAAATCTAACTTAACAGATAGGCAGTTTAATTAGGTATTTTTAGAGTTAGTTTTAAATCTACTTTATGAAAGTTGTGAATTTTCATATAATCACTGCACTGTGACCTATTTTTGTGTGTAAATGCTCATAGTTACCTTGAATAGTACTTTATGAGTAAAGTTGCAGAGGCAGTGACGTCTAGTGAAATAACCTGCAGGCTGTTAATTGACCCTGTGTGCCAATTTGTAAAATATATAACTAGGTGTGTCTTTGTAATCTGTTAGTTAGTTGCTTTGCATAGTAGTATCTGGCCAGTAAATGTAATACGTAATATAAATTATATTAATGCTAACAAAAAGTAGTGTAGGATTTCCACATTAAGGGTTAACATTTTAATTGATTTCTTTTAAATATATTTTTTAGCCACCTTAATGCCATTTATATCTATTGTCGGTTAGTTTCACCTACCATTTCTTGAATCTTGTACCTTTAAGACTATGTTACTACTTTCCTATGCTGCCCTACTTCTTCCTCTTGAGGGAACAACTGATGATTTGGTCCCAAAGATGTGTTCGATTAAAGCCTTTTCAGAATTTGAGATGCAGTGTACCTACTTATCCATGATCATTGTGGCTTGCACATGCATCCCAGAAACCTAATATGCAATATATCTAGCTCCCTAATGTATTCTAACTTCAGGTCAAATGCATGGAACCTCATCTTTCTACCATGATGAGCAATATTAGAAGATTATTTTCCATTATCTGCCACAGGTCACAGATTAGGTACCAAGGGTTACTATTTCCTAGCTAACTACAAACTCTAACCTCACCTTAGGCTATGTGTCACTACAATATGAATATTGTATATGTATTTGTTTATACATCTATTTTTTTTTCTTCCTAAAGGATGGTTTACAGTCAAATGGTGGAAGCAAAACTAAACAAGAAAGTGCCTGGCTTTTCCGGTTATGGTACAGTTTTGATCACAAGTATCCTTTTCCACTTTCCCAAGGTAAATTGCTGGTTTATTGCTGGTTGCACCTTCATATGTTTCTTGTAAATAGCTAAAAATGTTTACCATATTACTATAAAGTTTTCAGTTGTGTAGAATTTAAATTAATAAAGCTCATACAGTTAAAGCATGAGTTAAAAGAAGCCATATAAGCCACTAGTAATACTAATCCTCAACACTCCATAAACAACCAATTATCATGATATTATCTTTGGTCCTTTCTTTTATTGTTTAAGTTTCACTGTGGTATAGTGGGTCTGCACCTCTGAAAGAATGGCCAGGGTTGTTTTTGGGTTTTTTTTTAATAGAATAATCCATTGGCCGTGTCAGTCTCTGTGGGTGCATTTGTGCAGCTGCGGGGAGTTGAAGAAATTTGGGCAAGGCGCACCTACACGTGAGGATGTGATATTTCTCAATTGGCTTCCTGTGGTGTGTGATTGAGACGCTGTGCCCACGGAGCCATATAAGTATGGGCCGGGACAGGGAAAAAGGGGGAAGAAAGAAGGGAAGTACCGTGAGAACAGCAGCAGGTGAGAGGCAGGTCGAGCCAGCAGCGTTGAGAAAGACAGATCGGTAGTTTGCCCCGCATAGGAGCAAGGGTTTGATGCTCTAGGGGTGGATCATGCCCGCTGGCTATTCTTTGAAGAGCGGGTATGATTGAGGTAGTTTCCTCAGAACCCTAGGGCGTGAAGAAAGACAGGAGGACAACCAACCTCAAGCGGTCTGGCGCCAACGGATGCAGCCAAGACAGGGGGTCAGGATGGAGAGGACCATGGCTGCTGAAGTCTCCGTCCGCTGCGTGAGGTATGGGTGAGCTGGGGAAATGAAGAGGGTGTTGTGTTGGGCTCGTCCACATCAGGAGAAGAACAATTACTTTGATTTTTATTGTTTTTTATTGCACCTTCCCCTTGCTTCATGTGGTGTCCTAATTGCACAGCTCATCCCGGTCATAAGTATTGACAGTGCCGGGTTCAAGAGGCTCCCAAAACTTGAAGGGCCCGCACCATCACAATCACCCTGACTATATTGTTTGGAAACCTGGTTGTGATGGTGCAGGTTGGCACCATGCTCCTGTATCGTCCAGAAGCCCCCACTATCTGTACCGTAACTGAGATAAGACAAGTGAATGAGAACACACATTAAGGGGTAGGTGCAGAAAGGTGATACAGTGTTTTTTTTTTTTTAAATCAATCAAATAAACAGTGTCTAAAAAGTGCAGTGCTCTCTTCATCAATAAATAAATAAAACGTTTTTCACTGTACCTGCTCCTGAAAATTTTCTCCTAGTACAGATGAGGCGCTCCAACTGATGTCTGAAAAGTTTATTTGTGCTCTCTCTCTCTCTCTCTCTCTCAAACACTGTGAAAACTAAACTAAAATAAAGCTAGTCAATTAAGCAAATAAATGAGTTAAACAGAGGTAGGCATAACAAAATTAAAATATACTGTGTGCACCTTCTGACCTGAAACTCAGGAGTCTTTATTACAGTCTCTGTGATACCACACTCATGTCCATCTTATTAAAGAAAAACACATTTCTTCAGCTTAGTGTCCATTAATTGTCTCAATATGCACATTTTCACTCCACTGATGAAACTGATCACGTGACCACAACACCCTTCCATTCAGACCAACTTTGTATACTTATGCACAAAGACATTGACATTAAAAATAAATAAAATTAAGTTGCACTTGAAAAGAAAGTATCTACAATAAGATTGCATCACAACTATTATACAATACAATTTACAAAAGTATTCCACAAACTGAAGTTTCAAATTTACATATACTAGCCAACCCGTGGCGTAGCATACACTTCTTCATTATCAACGTGAACAGTCCACGTGGCTCACAGCTGCATGTGGACTGTAGCACAGACCAAAGCGAGTGAGGAGGTGTTTGGTGACGTGTTGGAGGCAGGCACATGAGCAAGCAGTGTGCATGCCTTGAGAGCGAGGGTGGACGCGGGAGGAGGGTGAGAGTTTGCGGGCGGGGCTCTGTCGTGCATTCCCCATGATGTGGCAGGAGGGTTAGAGTGTGCAGTCGGGGCTCTGTTGTGCGTACCCCATGGTCAGGCGACTTGGTCGATTATATATACAGTGAAACCTCGGTTCACGACCATAATTCGTTCCAAAATTCTGGTCGTAAACCAATTTGGTCGTGAACCGAAGTAATTTCCCCCATAGGATTGTATGTAAATATAATTAATCCGTTCCAGACTGTACGAAGTGTATGTAAATATATATTTTTTATAGGTTTTTAAGCACAAACATAGTTAAACCATAGAATGCACAGTGTAATAGTAAACTAAATGTAAAAACATTGAATAACACTGAGAAAACCTTGAACAACAGAGAAAACTAATACTGCAAGAGTTCGCGCTATAGCGCTACGAACTGCTTGCTAAAAACACTTTTTTTTTAATGAGTTTTAAGCACAGGGAAAAAAATTAACATTTGAAAAATCCGTAATTTAATAAACAACCAAGAAAAGTAACATTGCAACAATGCACGTGTGTGTCTGTCTGTCTGTCTGTCTCTCTCTCTCTCTCTCTCTCTCGTGCCTGTGTGTGTCTGTCTCTCTCTCTCTCTCGCGTGCCTGTGTGTGTCTCTCTCTCTCTCGCGTGCCTGTGTGTCTCTCTCTCTCTCTCTCGCGCGCGCCTGTGTGTGTGTCTCTCTCTCTCTCTCTCGCGTGCCTGTGTGTGTCTCTCTCTCTCTCTCTCTCTCTCTCTCTCTCTCTCTCTCGTGCGCATGCCTGTGTGTGTGTCTCTCTCTCTCTCGCGTGCCTGTGT
>JANRMT010035881.1:0-12119 GCA_026402145.1 Polypterus bichir lapradei | reverse complement strand
ACGCGTAGAATTTCGAAATGAAACCTGCCCAACTTTTGTAAGGAAGCTGTAAGGAATAAGCCTGCCAAATTTCAGCCTTCTACCTACACGGGAAGTTGGAGAATTAGTGATGAGTCAGTCAGTGAGTGAGTGAGTGAGTGAGTGAGTGAGTGAGGGCTTTGCCGTTTATTAGTATAGATTTACAAACTCTAGGCATTCATCTTTGGTTTTAGGGGATCATAATTTCCTCATTAGTTTTTGTTTCTAGTGTAAATTAAAAAAGTTATAGTTTTTTCCTGTTGTGCCGCAATGCCGTCTTTGTTTCCTATAGCATTGCAATTTCTGGGTGCTTGGCCTCTCTCGCTGTCATACCATTCCTCCACAATTCTGTGAATGTTGCAGCACCTCTGATGTTATCGTAATAACAGTTTAAAGGTCACTCCAAACATCTCCAAAGTATCTGAGTTTTTATGCACAATACTTACTTATCTGAACTTATTATGACTTACAAACGAGAACGTACATTAAGATCTCAAGATGCCGGTCTACTTATGATTCCAAGGATTAATAAAATAACAGTGGGAGGTTGTGCTTTTAGTTACAGGGCCCCTAAACTGCGGAATGGTCTGCCTGCTCCTATAAGAGATGCCCCTTTGGTCTCAGCTTTCAAATCCCTGCTGAAGACTCACTACTTCAGTTTAGCACACCCTGACTAGAGCTGTTGTATTAGCTGTACATACTGCATCTCTATTGTTAGTTATTAGCACTAAAACATAAGTAATATGATAGTTATAATTTGTTACTAATCTTCACCTGCCAAGTTGTTTTGCCTGCTTTAGGTAAAGTCAGCTCTGATGGAGGATCGCAGGAATCATTGGGTAGAGGGGTCGTTTCATGGCCAATAGGGGGAGGCAGCTTGATGGTTGAGGTCTCCAGGACTCTGAACAAATCCAAATCGTATTATGTGATATCATCTACTGTTGAATTCTCCTCTATATTTGTAATATTTTTATTGCATTATTATATTGTATTGAGGATTACTTGTGTTCTGTTCTTTGTATTGTATTGTATTGACCTCCTTCTTTTTGACACCCACTGCATGCTCATCCTACCTGAAAAGGGGTCTCTCTTTGAATTGCCTTTCCTAAGGTTTCTTCCTTTTTTTTCCTACAAGGGTTTTTTTGGGAGTTTTTTCTTGTCTTCTTAGAGATTCAAGGCTGTAGGGCTGTCAAGAGGCAGGGTCTGTTAAAGCCCATTGCAGCACTCCTTGTGTGATTTTACGCTATACAAAAATAAATTGTATTGTAATTATGTTCCAATTTTTTTAAACTTTTTGTTCTTTTTAACAATCAGGTTTTTAGATGTCTTGCTGCCATTTCTGATATCTGATTTTTGATTTAAATTTTGTTTGAAAGATAGGATTGACTTTCAATTCCGACCTTTGTCTTTTGATTGTGTATCTCTCAATCCTCTACTCTAAAAGAATTATTGTCTAACCCTGAGTCAGTATAGCTCAGAGTTTATGCATACTTATGTATATTGTTTATTTGTATTTCTTGGGTTTGTCTTGCTACTTTAAAACCTCTAAGCTAGCTCTACAATTTTTGGGGCCTGCTTAAGCTACAGCCTGCAGGTGGTATTTGGGGTCTAGTTGCCTTAGGTTGGGTCTCTTCCTTGTTTTGTGGGTCTTTTGGAGACCTCACACCTTTTTTTGCCATTTTCTTGCCTCCTAATTACAATAGGAAAGAACACACAGGCTACACAACTAGTACAATTCAAAATTCATACCTGTAGCAGCATCAACCTCCATGCAGTCAGGTGTTTGCTGGACAGTGCAACAAACATCTGAAAAATTAACTTTCTAAATATGTGTTGTAAGATTTATTTGACGCCTTTGTCAAATTTTGTACCATAAGGTGGTCCACCTCCTCAGTGATGGATACAGATTAAAGGTGTTGATCAGATCCCATATCAGTGTAAGTTCTTGTGCTTGATGCACTCCTAAAATTGATATGTTTTCTTTTTTTTTCCAAACTATGATGGCTAAATTTAAAGAAGTAAATGGAATTGGAGTTTTTGTACTTCTTTCCTGGCGTGAGCTACATACTAATGGCTGGGAAAATGGAATGGAAGTGCAAGTGCATGATTATTTAAAAAAAGACAATGCTTAATGCTAAAAATATGGGGCTATACCTTTAAAGCCTCATTGCTAAACTGAAAGGTTCAAATTGAACAGGCGCACACACACCTAAGGTTTAATAACCACGGCAGGGCCAATCAATCAGCCCCTCATTCGGAAACAGGCGTACAGCACCTGGCACAAAGACAATTTCACAAACTACACAAAGTGTATTGCCCTGAAGATGAAATTTGAGTATATGATAGAAAATCTGAAAACACTGCTCAAGATTAAAGATTTTAGAGTTGCTATAAACATTTTATCAATAGCTTAAATTATTTAGGGAAGTACATTAATTATTTTGAACCAAATTTGTCAGGGCTGTGTCCCACTGGGTCCACTGTTATTTACTAATGAAAACCGCCATAACAACCTACTGTCCATGCAGAAACTTCTGTGTTTGTGTGTTACTTCTAAGTTTTTATAGAGCTGTTATGCTTACTCATCTTATCATAACTGTAAACTACATATATCAAATCAGTTAATGATGCATAGCAATGCAAAGTGAAATAAGCTTAAGACCAGCATCACAATACATGGTTTTGAATCATGGATCATGTCACAAGAAATATAAAAAAATAATCTACAAGGGAATAAGGCCAAGAAATACAAAAATAATTAATAAGGAAAATAAATAAAATATAAACATAAATAAGAAATAAATAGAAATATTTTTTTTTTTTGTTTTTTGTCATGGTGGAAATTATAATAACAGCAATAACAAATAGGGTTACCAGACATCTGGCAACAGGAGGACATGTCGTCTTTTTCAGCATTACGTCCTCCATCCGACAAGCATTGCCTAAAAAAGAGAAAATGTCTGGTTTTCATCATTCACTGACTTGACCGTGTTATTGGCTGAAATCACATGATATTATCTCTATGTTTTACATAAATCATCTATGCTTTATTGAAAACAAAAGACGGCTACACCCTGTACACCCACTTCACCATTTTGTATTGTCCATACTTGTTATACAAATATGGCTGTAGTCTGTTATCTAAAAATGTCATCCAGCAGTAAAACTAACAAGAAGAAATGCAAATTCTCTGACCACATGAAAATGAAGTATCTGTGATTGGTGAAGGACCCACTGAAAATGAAGCAAATTGTTTGGTTTGTGAGTACCATTGGGTACCACTGATTTAGAACATGGCATACTTTCAAAGTTGTGCAAACAAAGCCAGTTACTCAGAGCTGCTTAAAATTCTGCAAATTTTTCTTTTCTATTCCTGAGCACAATGCCATCGTTGAAAGAGCATTTTCGTTGACCAACACACAATGAACAAAAAAAGGAAATAGACGGTCTGTTGACTCTGTCAGAGGAATTCCTCTTACAGAGTACAGTTTTAAGAACATTTCTTGTCTGGAGCTTGACGTCTATGTTGCCGGGACAATGAACTGCTGCAAAAAGTCACCTCATCTGAAAAATATGAAAATTCTATAACTTTTAATTTTGATGACTTGTTTTGTGAACTGTTAAATTAGTTATTTTTAAAGTTTTCATTGCAACACACAGTTCACACTGTGTTTCGTGAATAGAATGGGACGCGTTCTCCTTTGCCCCCCTTTATCATGGCTTTGTCCTCTTTTATGACCTGCGGTGTCCTCCTTTGGGTTCGCAGGTATCTGGTAACCCAAATAACAAACTCTTCCCAAGAGACAAATAAAACTTACAAAACCAATCCAGAAAGACACTTAATAAGAAAAACATAATTCCTCACAAACAAAATTAACGTTAACCCCAAGAGGGATGAGAAATACATTTTACCAGCTGATATTTCACAGCACAGTGAAAGTCAATAAATGTTAAGAAGCCTGTTTTTTTCTTGACAACACACGTTTATAATGGCCTTTCCAGCATCTTTAAAATTTAATTGAGATCGAGTAACTTTGACTTTATTCAGAACTAGTTTTTTCTTAGAGCTATGTGAAATAAAAAGTAGGAATACTGGTCTGAAAGTATTGTCTGTTAGGTAACATACATCTAATATAGGATAAAAGGAAACTGTAATACGAGTGATATTTTAAGTAGCATGCTTTTGCAAAAATTGCAACCACATAAAAATATGCAAAGCAAAAAGATAACAAAATGTGATATTTTATTCAAGTTCTTATTCTGAGGTCATCAAAATCATTTTCACAGCATCAGAAAATAGCAATTCATGCCTCTATCTGATAATGGAATTTCAAGGTAATTTTGACAAAGTAATGTTCCCATTCATTTTCTATAGGAATATTTTCCTGGTCAGGACTGCGAAGATATCAACATTGAAAAGAGACTAATAATCTTGGGTGTGAAAAATAGTTGTTTTCTAACAAATTCTGTTGTTTTAAGTATAGAATACAAATTCCAAAATCACCAACCCACAACCTTAGGCATTTAGGGTATTTTAAATGTATGTTTAAACAAACACCACATACAGACTTAAATAAACTTTAGAAATATAAGAACAAATTCTGCTAATGATATGTTTTTTCTTTTTCATTAAACCTTTTAAAGTTTATCAGCTCACAAGTCAACTAAACACCCTTTCAAATAAATGTCTTCAAATTAGGCAACTATTTGAAAGATGAGCTATACAAATGTATATTAGATTTAAATAAAACAAAAACAAAATTACAGTACATTTTGCACAAAATTGGCATCAAATAGCAGTAACTTAAATTCAACATAAAATACAGTATAGGTGGCAAATGGGATGGACGGGCATCCCAGCCAGGAGACAGGAAGATCCCTTAACCAGACAGGAGGCCCCAAGTGAACATAAAGGCATCTCGGCAAAGAGAGAGAAGGAGGTTACACCTGGACTAGGCAGCCCTAATGGATGGATGGACATCCCAATAAAAAGTGATGGTTTCTTACCTGGGTGAAAAGCCCCAAATAAATGGCCAGACAACCCGACCGGACATGGGTTTAATACCCTCCCTGGCCACAATAAAAGAAGAGGACAGGGAAGGACCATCTCTGGGAAGTGCTTAAGTTCCCCTGGGCATTAGATGGCAGCAGCCCTTCACATCAGCTCTAATTTGGGTGCCAGCAGGGAATGCAGGGAGTTGTGCCTGCTGCCACAAGGGGGAGCTGCAGGGAGATGTGCTCCCCAATTTATGGGACTTCCGAATGACCCGGAAGTGCTTAAAATCGGGCAGTAGATCTGGCACTGGAAGTACTTCCGGGTCCTCAATAAAGGGGGCCGCACTCCATAATCCAGGCAAATCGGAGCTGGGAGGAAGGAAGGCAACACTCGACTGGAGGAGGGCAGTGGGAGGAGAAAGTAATTGTGGAAGAGAGAGAACCTGTGCTTTGTACTTGTCAACTTTTGGAGGTATTGTGTTGAATGAACATCCATTTATTTGAACCCCGAACTGCATTTATGTAATTGTGTTAGGGTTTGAGGCTCACTGGCGGACAGGTTCCATCACAGTGGCAAAGGATATTTTGCAATTACAGTCTTTAAACCAACTTTACACAAATACAACTAATTCTCTGAAGCATTAAATTAACACAAAGTAGGACAAAAAAAATTTGCAAAATAATATGTTTTGCTTCCAAAAAATGTCGTGATATTCACACTAGAAGAAAGGGGATTAGTTCGTATCTGAAAGTGTTTTCATGCATTAATTCAGAACATATTTACCTGAAATTTAAATAAAGATAACTAACAAAACAAAATCACTGGGCTCTTTTCCTATCACTAGTAGACATTTTCTAGTTGTTCTGGTAATATGTATTGCCACTTATTATGATGCCAGGCTTGGTAATCACATTCCTAAAGAGGTATTGGGAACAGAAAAGAAAATCAGAGCAGAACAGTGCATGAAGATTTTACCAGAAGTTTTCAGTGTGTGACTTGTTGGTGATGTTGTCTCTATTTCAAGAAACTCAGTCTTTCTAGGTGTTGAGTGTTTAGAGCAAACGTACAAGTGGTAATAAATGAGATGTGAAATACAGGGTGAGTCCAAATTCTGTTAATACTAATGGATTATTTTTATCTCGACTGACCACACCTTTCCAGGTCGATGGATAGGTCGGTATTGGACCATTGCCGTGTCCTCCACACTCCCCTGATTTGACACCCTGTACTTTCTGGTTATTGGTTCTGGTGAAGGAGCGCATGTATAGCAGGAAAGTCCGTGATATCAGTGACCTAGAGGACAGAATAAGGACTGTGGTATCATTTGTTCCCAGCGAAATTTGTGTCCGGGCTTTAAATGGTACTGTTGCTGGCTGGTTTTTGTGTGTTGAACGCGATGGCGAACAGATTGAGACATTCCTGTAAATCATCTTGCACATATTAAGTATGTTTTTGTGAATAAACTGTTTCCGCCATTCAAATGTTGACATAATTTTGGCTCACCCTGTATTTTTGACATAATCAAGTACATGTTTAACTAGTTATCTGGTCAGAAGTCACAATCCAGGAGAAAACATTAAAACACACCTACAGTTTTATAAGAAAATGGGATTGAGTCCTGGGCTGAAATCCAGCTGCTTCCTGAAGCACTCATGATACTGAGGCACATGAATACACCACCAACACACAGCTTAACCAGCCGGCACCTGTACAATTGTCTGCCATATTCATAATCAAGAAGTCTGCAGGTGACCGAGTCAAGTAATCACTCTCACCTTAATAAAAATGACTCAGCCTGCTGCTTTCCACCAAATAAAAATCTGGTGACTTACACTGCTTAATACCTTAAGAAGTAAATGCACTTTAACAATTTCTCTCTATTGAAAATATCAGTCAGCTTATTTTAAATCAACTTACCTTCAGTTTTCATACTTATTTTGTTGTTGTAATCAAGTGTAAAAATTCTAACCCCCTTTTGTTTTTGTATTTTTTTTAACTTCTCTTTTTCAATCATTTTGAAAATTTTTAAAGCTTTCACCTTTGGATCCCACACTCAATTTAAATGCCTTGTGAAATCCATACATCAGTCATACTTTCTTGCACTATTTATCTCTTTTGTCACTTGGTGTCTCCATGTTATTTGACCATAGGCAGTTTGCAGTTACAATATTTAGCCAGTAGGTACAGAATTCTTGCTGTGAGGTTAGTTGTCTGTATCATGGTCTGAAAGATTTATATGGTAACGTAGAAGGCAAATGGATGCAACAAATTGTCAAGGAGTCCTACAGTTTACAGGATTTCTGGGATATGAATGAAGATTAATCTTCTGGCAGGAAAGAACAGACATCGAAATGAGTCTGAATCAAAAATAGTCATTAATGTGGCGTGGTTCATGTGTACATTTTAGTTGTTGTTCAAAAATGCAGTGTTTTATCTTATTTTATTGTGTATCTTCCAATCTGTTATAATTAGGTCAAGTCTGAGCAGAAGGCACATGATCATTGAAACTGGTGTTTAATTCATCCAATTTAGAATTACCAGTCAACATAGGCCGTTCATCTTTTAAATGAGGGACAAAACTATTCTTTTATGCCATGAATCGAGTGCACTTCATTGACAAAGAGGATGTAAGACCTCCTAAAGGCTCCACAGGCCAGGCTAGGCCTTTACAGCCTGATTCGCCTAACCCTAGTAAACCTGGCCTTCCAATTCTACTAGAAGGCTTTGGCCTACTCAAGCCCAAAATGAGGAACTTTCCAAACAATTTCTTTAAAGTCCCAAAATCTAGAACATACACAAAAACTCCCTTTGGGAATTAATAACAAATTCCAGAACAGAGTCTTTAAAAATTAGGCTATTTCTTTAAAAATTACAAAAAAGGGAAAAATGAGGCAAAAAGTGATGCCTGATAAAGGAAACCCCTAGCAAACACATTCCAATGTGCAATCCAAATAATGAAACACTAAGTGCAGAAGCAAAAATTTCCAAGAACCAAACACAATCCAATCTTTAGTTAAAGGCACTCAATGAATATCATTGAACCACTGAAGGATCCTCTCTTAGGTTCGGAATATAATGGCTAAGAGCGTCTCTTCAGCCATCACATCAGGGTGGCCCTGCCTCTTGGGGTTCAACCCATAAATTTAAAAGTGTTATAGGAGAACAACTTATTACACATAATGTAGATAAGTAAATAATTGTAGATAATAATTTTAAAAATACAGAATTGCAAATAACATATGAAACATAATACCTTAAATCTATGAACCTGGCAAGCTAGTTTTCAGGCAGTATATACCGAAAGGCAATTATAAAAGCCCATCTATCTACTGTAATATACATGCTGGCCTGATTATTGGCCTACGCACAGCTGTTACGCTACGCTACTCTCTAAATCTTGCACTCTGCTGCCATAGTAGGCTTTACTCCCAAAAGGCATACAGCTATCTAACATCATAACCCAGATGGCTGGCAAAATGGCCTTCACTGTATTACTAGACTACACACGTAATATACCACTGTCTAGTTTCTCTATTTTGCTATTTGAACTAGTTGCATTCCTATTTTTTGCTTCAGATCAGTATTGTTTTTGCTCGTAGGTTTCCAAACGTAAATGGAAAGAATTTGAGATATACTTTAGCATGGTTTTGATTATCTCTTCATGCCAAAACATAAGGATAAGTCAAGTAAAGCCAAAAACAGTACAATACAATACAATACAGTTTATTTTTGTATAGCCCAAATTCACACAAGAAGTGCCACAATGGGCTTTAACAGGCCCTGCCTCTTGACAGCCCCCCAGCCTTGACTCTCTAAGAAGACAAGGAAAAACTCCCAAAAAAACCTTGTAGGGAAAAATGGAAGAAACCTCGGGAAAGGCAGTTCAAAGAGAGACCGTGCAGTGGGTGTCAAAAGAAGGGGTTCAATACAAGTATACAGAACAAAACAAATCCTTAATACAGCATAATAATAAAAATTTTAGAAGTACAGAGCAGAATTTAACAGTAGGTGGTGAAGAATCAAATAATAAAAAACAATTCAGCGAACAGAGCAGTCAATCACTTCCATTCCTAGAAGCCGCGGAGAGGGTTCTAGTGATACATAACTGCTAAAAATGCAGCACTGCACACTTGAGAGAATAGTTGTGTAATATAAGTATAAAAGCACAAGCAGGCAAAGAAAGCAAATCTGGGAGACAAGGACTTGCCAAAGTGCTCTAAAACTTTGTATAGGTGTAAATCATATGAAGTTCACTTGTTCATTGCTTCTGGCACTGAAAACTTTTTTGAAACATATCACTCAAAGTTGCAATTTTGGCATTAGGTCTGTAAAAATGGATGGTACAAAATAATGAAAACATTTCACCATTAGCGATACAGTTTTTCCTTTAGTATCAACATTTTTAATTTTCAAAATTATTGAAAATTGCTACTGAAGTTAGAATTATAGTGCCAAAATGCTGGGGAGGAAAGGATTCAAAGTGTTAAAATTAACAAAGAAGACACAGAAAAGGAAAATAAACAGAGGCCAGCGAACACTCCCTGACTGAAAAACAAAACACAGAATAGCTTTGGAGCAACTTCTGCTTAAAATATAAAACTCTTTTCAAAAGCACAGATTCTTTTCTTGTAGACCCACAATTATATGTGACAACTCAGTCTCTATTTTTGTTTGCATATTCTTGTACTTACCAATCTTTGGGGATATACAGATTACCAACAAACTATGGTAGACTACCTCCTGTCAGAAGTTCCTTTACGCTTCACCCAGCTATGACTGTCACTTTAGCTCACGGTTGGAGGCGTCCCCCTTCACTCTGATTGACCTAGTTAAGATAGAGATTTGTTTCTTAGACCCCAGTGGTAGAATGGAGCAATAGTGCAAATAGGAAAGCAGATTTAATAAATTTTAATCTTTAAGGATTATTCAAATAGGTAGTACCATAAACAAAAGCAAATAGAGTGTGTGGCAGTTCACACCATACAACCTGGATTGTCATGTAGTACTGTGAAGCGGCCCAAATCAGCAACACAACCAATGTATGTGCCAGTGCCTAGATGGCACTTATCTTCTATTTGCTTGAAGTCTTAAAGAATTCTTAGTCTGACTTCTCCCTCCTTCTGATCAGCTCATTTGTCAAACCTTATTTAATTATACTTAGGAGTGATTGTGTCTGCAAGGTGAGTTTGCCTTTTATTTCATAAATAAAATCCTGCCTTCAAATTCAGTTGCTTGTGAAACTCATAAACTAACTTACACTTCTAACATCAGAAGCAGGAGTCTGTAGCAAGGTGTGCCTGTATAACTTAGAAACGGGGATTGTAGGAAGTACGCTTATGTAACCATAAACTGCGTATACGCTTTATGATCATAGCTCTGCTTATGCATTTGATTTCATGGACTTCTTAGCTCTTATCAGCAAAAACATACATAGCCAAGAAATACCTTACACAGCTGCGTTCTTAAAGCTAGATTTAAGATATCACAGCATCTTTAACACTTTTGACTTAAAACAAGCTATTAAATTATTAAGGCACTTCTTATCTAGATATAAAAAATTTACAAACAAGGTATGTTTTGCTTATAAATAATAGGATATTTCAGCAGGAGAAAGGAAAAAAGTTTATTTTGTAAAAGTCCTTAGGTTACAGTTTAAGTCACATTTTTAAACATTATAAGAAAAGGTCTTCATCTTTCCGAAAGGTAAACAGCCACCCTCTTCTGTGTTACATGATCATCTGCCTTGCATTATGTCTTCTGTACTGACATACATTCATTTATCATGTTTCTATAATCCCTGTGTTTATCAATAAATTGTATTATTCTGTTTCTTAAAATAAGTATGGCTCAGTTACCCAGATATAAGTCTAACAGCCGGAAACGCATGGAAAATAAAGTAATAGACTTACAAAATTATTTACTTAATTGCCAGAATTGCCGATGGCAAAAAATGACTCACTTTTCTACTGTATTAGTAACATGATTTGATCACAGGGCATCAGGATATGAAGTCCAAAGTCTTAGCCACCACATGTCACTGCCTTCTCAGTGGGCACTCTTTTCGTATATAACAAGTGTCCCAGCAAAATTTCGACTAGTCTTTGATTCTGAAAACTTTGAAAATAACATGTACTTAATTGTTAGAGAAATGAAATGTAAAATAGTACTGAATAAATCCCCATGTATTGTTTTTAATATTTCAATGTGGCATTTTCATAATCTTCAGAGCCACGCTAAACAGTAACATGTTTAAATGCATGCAAGTTGGTGCAATGTTTGCTTTATTTAAAAGCAGGAATATAAGAGACAGTAATTATTACAATCTGGAGGCATGCACTCATGGTCACCTGCTTACATATCCTGAATTAAATCTGTTTTTTTTGAAACCATATACTTTTGTAGACACTTTTGCATCAGCAGTATCAACAATGATTATATAATCAGCATAGGAACTGTGATTAACTATGAAATTAAGCACTAATTATAAGGTGTTAAGCAAATTAATATATTGTCACAATTAGAGAACAAGAAAGGGACATTAAAATGAACATGCAAACAACATTAACATGCATATCATGCAGTGAGTGTGGCAGCTTTGCGTACGTTGCAAGGTTTTTCATTACCCAACTGAAAATTAAATTTGCACAAAAACACCTTCTATGTTCTGAAGACATTTATATATTAAAACACAAAATTATGCATGCACTATTTTTGTAATCATTAAAAAATGAAATAAAAAAATAAGAATGTGTAATTAGCAAGATATAATCTGCATAAAATTACTGTTATGTAAATGGGAAGAAAAGGGTAATCTCATGATTGGCTGCATTACATACACATACACACACACACACATATATATATATATTTATATCATATAAATACAGGGTGGTCCAGATCTAATTATGCAACTTTTAATGCAGTGCACCCCGGAAACATTGCCCGTTACTGAGAAAGCACCCGGTGTTCGACTGACAACCGTCTCCCCACCATTTTGGAATGCAGGGCAGGTGCTGCCATCTATTGGAAACAAAAAGAATTTTTGTGAATCCTCTATGTAATAAACTTAATAAGTTATAGTTTAATGAAAATTGCATAATTAGAT
>JANRMT010035873.1:0-11826 GCA_026402145.1 Polypterus bichir lapradei | reverse complement strand
TGCAGTGAGTGTGTACACCTGATGAGCCCAGAATTAGGGCGAAACACGTGTCGTGTACTCTTTGCATTATTTGACAGTAAAACTATTTCAACCATTCTATATGATCTGCTTCTCGCAACTGAGATGGCGCCGTGGCGGATGTTAGCCGACTTGCTGACCAACCACAAGCGTTACCTGATAGGTAACCACCCATACAATCAGATTGTGATTCAGACTATGAATGCCTTGAATATATATATATATATATATATATATATATTAAAAGGCTAATAACATAAATAAGTGGAGGAACCTAAAGAATAGTTGGGGTGCCAATAGGCTCACTCATTTAATGCAATGCACCACAAAATAGAACAACAGTGGCACAAGAGAAATTAGGCTTCTTATCGACTTTAGTTAAATTTAGTTAAATTGCTTCTCTCAAGAAGGTCAGCTTTGGGGAAATCCATCATGCAGTGGCTCAAGTCCAAGCTGTGATGCCACCTTCCATTGACATCTGCCCCGGTGTCAGGTTCCTCTGGATATCATGGGTGTGATTCACTTGCCTTCATTGGGTGTCTTCTCTCTGCTGTGGTGAGAAAAAGAGACAGTACTGTTAGCGAGAGTGCCCCCTCTCATCCTGGATTGGTATTGCATACCTTTGCTGACACCAATGCATGATAATATATCCATCCATCCATTTTCCAACCCGCTGAATCCAAACACAGGGTCACGGGGGTCTGCCAGAGCCAATCCCAGCCAACACAGGACACAAGGCAGGAACCAATCCTGGGCAGGGTGCCAACCCACTGCAGGACACACACAAACACACCCACACACCAAGCACACACTAGGGCTAATTTAGTATCGCCAGTCCACCTAACCTGCATATCTTTGGACTGTGGGAGGAAACCGGAGCACCTGGAGGAAACCCACGCAGACACAGGGAAAACATGCAAACTCCACGCAGGGAGGACTCAGGAAGCGAAACATCCTTATGCTAATTCAGACTATATATATATATATATATATATATATTGATAGAGAACTTGGGATAGCTGGCATCCTGGCTGGGATGGGGGGCACCTTACCTGGGCAGGAGGCCTATTTAATGGAAGTATGTGGGTGGACATGCACTGCTAACCAACCAGGTCGGGAGGCCATAGTAATGGATGGACAGGGGCATGTGCTTCCCCAATACCCTGTGTGGTCACATCCTTCTGGTGTGCTTCCCATTCGGACACCTGCAGGGCTATATAAGGATAGCAGTTTTGGTGGGCAGTCCTGCTGGGGTCCTCAGCTGCTGCTGGAGGCAGGCTCTGTTGTCACAGGGAGTTTCCGCCAGACTTGGAAGTGGTCCCTGAATGCAATGGGATGGCACAGAAAGTACTCCCAGGTCCGGTGTAAACGAAGCTGCTATGCTTCATCCAGGTGAGTTGGAGTTGGTGGTTGGTGGACAAAACTCGCCTAGAAGGAATAGAGGAAAGAGAAAGAAGAAAGTTATGCTTGTGGTATTGTTATTATTACAAACAAGCCCTTTGTGAAGGTAATTTATTAGAATAAACCTTGTATTTGAACCCTGCACTTGTATTGTTGTAGTTGTGTCTGGGGGTTTGAGGAGTTGTTTATGACCCTTAGTGGTCACAATATATATTAAAAACATCAGGTATATCTGTCTGCTCACTATGCATTTAATCTGCTAAGTGACCTGTTCTGACCATGCAAGTAACATACGGTGCCTATAAAAAGTATTTGCCCCATTTGAAGTTACAATGCTTTATTGTTATATACAGTCGATTAAATGTATCCTTTTTGACACTGATCAACAGGTAAAGAGTGGTCTAAATTAATGACAAATATAAAACACAAAATAATCGATCACATAAGTATTCATCTTCTTTAATCTGTCACCCATAAACCATCATTGGTGCATCTCATTGGTTTTAAAAGTCAAAGAATGAGTTCAATGGAGGTCACCTGTCTGTGTTTGCAGTTGATTTTAGTATAACTGGTAGGTCCAACTTATGGTGAGTCAGTATGGTGGCCTATCCTACACAATGAGGTTGAAAACATTAAAGCTCCAAGCAGCTTCATGAAAACCACAAGTCAGGGGTTGGACACAAGAAAATATCCAAGTCACTGAATATTCAGTTAAATCAGTCATTAAGAATGGAAAGTGTATGGCTGTAAATCTGTCTCGAACAGGCCATCCACAAAAACTGAGTGATCATGCAAAATGAAGACAAGTGAGGGGGACCACCAGGAGAACTCTGAAGGAGTTAAAAGCTACAGCAAATGAAGTTGTTGCAGTCAACAAGTGTTGCCTGCGTCTTCACCAGTCGCAGCTATAGTGGAGCGTGGCAAATAGAAAAAAAACACTTATGATGTCTCAGTAAGAGTAATATGGGAGACATTAAAATCAGCAGGAAGATGGTTATATGGTCTGATAAGTACAAAATTAAGCTTTTTAGTCATCAGACTGAAGCCAGATATTGTACATTATTAACAGCATCCCCACTGTAAAGCATGGTGGTTACAGCATGCTGCTCTGGGGATGCTTCTCTGCAGTAGGCCCTAGAGGGCTTGTGAGGGCAGAGGAGAAAATGAAATGAGTAAAATACAGGGAAATCCTGGAGGAAAACTTACATTCATTTTGGGAACCCATGCCTTCAGCATTCCAGAAAGACAACGACCCCAAGCATAAAGCCAAAGCTGCACAGGAATGGCTGTAAACCAATGTTGACCTAACACATCTCATTGTATTTTCCAAGCCCGCCTTATCCACTATAGGACTGTGGCTGTGCAAGCAGTAATAGGGTAGCCCAACAACAGCATATCTATATATCTACTTTCAGTCTGACATTATATTGTCTTGGGGCAGGCATTTAAATTGCATTATAGCTTCGTGTCTTGGAGTAGCACAACCAACTTTGTCATGGTATAGTTCAGAAACTATGATGTGTTTTTTGCAACAGAATCCCACTGCAGCTTATAACATTGCTGCTGTGATGCCCATTAAAACATTGGAGAAGTTCATTTTGTACATGACGTGTGTTTTGTAACAAGAAAGAAGTCAAGACACTGCTCACCTACAAAGAAGGAATGTCTTTTGAATATGCGTCTGCATTTAGCTCTGTTACTCAGTTTTTGAGCATTATTGCAGCTATACTTTTAAACTTAATTTATTTGTTTTTCAAATTGAAATGTATGTATTGAAATGTATTGTTAAATTTTCATTGGTATTATTAAAAATAATCAGCAATGTTCAATTTTCTTTGCTTTTTTAAATGACTTAGATTAGCACCATGAAAAATATCAATAATCATCATAACCATTCAGCAACTGATTTGACAATGTGTATCAATTAAGCATAAAAAATATAACTGTTAAAAACAAAATATAATAGAAATGGTTATGTGATCAAGGCAGTGACATATTCCAGGGGGACCCCCACTTTACTCACTAAAAAGGGGTGCCCCCATTGATTTATTAGATTCCTGTGGAAAACACTGCCATCTGTCTATTTATAGTCCATCCATCCATTATCCAACCTGCTATATCTTAACTACAGGGTCACGGAGGTCTGCTGGTGCCAATCCCAGGGCGCAAGGCAGGAAAAAAACCCTGGGCAGGATGCCAGCCCACCACAGGGCACACTTTAGGATTGCCAATGCACCTAACCCGCATGTCTTTGGACTGTGGGAGGAAACTGGAGTACCCGGAGTAAACCCACACAGACACAGGGAGAACATGCAAACTCCATGCAGGTAGGACCTGGGAAGCGAACCCGGGTCTCCTTACTGTGAGGCAGCAGCGCTACCACTGTGCCACCATGCCGCCCGCAAAAAGATTTGAGCAGGCAAACTCAAAGGTCAAAAACAATGCTAAAAGTCTTGAGTACTTAACCTTATTTTGCTGATTAACTAGTGCAACAAAAGACAAGAGAGCCCATGAAAAGTTGGAGCACCAAAAAAATGAACGCCTTATAATTGTTGATAAAATAACAAACACTAATTCAAAATAATCGTGAGAACGTCTTCTCAGACGCGAGCCCAAGTATGAACTGACTCAAGACGGCGACTCTTCCAGCTTTAAGTCCTTCCGGCAGGAAGAGGCGGATCCAAGTGGATGGACACATGTAACTGAAATACTTTCTAGCTCTTACATGTAAAGGAACCTTAATGATAAAAGAAACCGTTCTCTTAAGAGCCTAAATAATAAAGGAAACAGTTCTCTTAAGACTAACCAGTCTTGCTATGGAGAGCCTTGCTGCTCTCCTCACAAGGCTCAACCAGTTGGTGTAATAAAAGAACGTCCACTTTGGAATTCATTTGTAACGATGGCTCAGGTCTCTTCCTTATTTACTTAGTATTTTCCACAACGGTATTCCTCCACTGCAAAAAGAAAAGAAGGTTAGAGGCACAACATTTTAGCTGTGTAACCATCATCAACACGTACACGGTGGAAACTGACTCCTTTGTTAGTGTCTATGCGCGAGTGAATGGGCATTCATTTACTTCAAAGGTATCTCCCACCTTGTGCCCAGTACTGCTCTCTTTCTCTTGCTACCACTTGCTCTTTTCTACTGCATTCCCTATGTTTGCATTATTTTATTTCCATAACCACATCCGTTACAAGGAATTTGGTGAAACTCATACACTATAACTAAAAACATAAATACAGAGGTAACATATAACAACAACAACAACATTCACAATTCCCCCAACAGCCTCCAGCCATTTAATTTAACAAAAACTCAGTTGGACATATTTTAGCCTTTAGGGGGCGTAGCAGAGCCCCAAAACCTCAGCCACATTTAAATCATAAGAATCCCAGGTTCAAATGAATTATTTTTATTTAAGAAAGTGCCTCTCTATAGGTATCTTCCTCCAAACAGCACAATAGCAGGTGTGATTCCTTTATTTCCTTCTCACCACATTATCAGGCAAGTGTTGTCCACTTCCTCCCGACTTCAACTCCCTGATTGCACTGAGGTGGCTTCTTTTATGTTGAATCCAGAAGTACCTTCGGAGTCACAGCTTTACATGGCAGAAGCACTTCCAGGTCAGATGGAAGCACCTCAAAACAGGGACACCTACTTTTGGCTGCTCCATCTGGTAGGACCGACAGCAACCAAGGTTGCCCAATGGGACAAAAATAAATAATACTCCAGTAGAGGGTCTGCATCCAGAAGGGGGTGCTAGCTCCCTTGTTGGAATAAGTTCTTTTGTAATTGCAGCATGTTACATAACACAAAACTATACAGATATAATATAAAAAGGCGGTACCCCTCCTTAGTGCTACGGCAGTAAGAAATCACATAGGAGATATAACTTAGCCTTCTTTAATGACGGGTTATGCGGCATAACAGACGAGGAAGTAATGACAAGACCTTCGGGTAGTGGGAGCCTGATGTATAGAGTCTGCCATTTTCGCTGCTGCATTGGAAGGATTTTCCGGATCGGATGACGTTATCTCCTATCCGTCCGTCAGCTTCAGAGGTGTGCCGGGCAATGTTCCAAGGCTTTATACTCTTTCTCCATGTGCAGGCCCCCACTGAGGTATATTCCAAACAAGGAAAAGAAGATCCAGTGCCCATTTCGCAGTTGTCCCTGTCTCGTCTTCTAATGCTTGCCTAGCAGTTCTAAATGATGAACCCCTGTGTGCTAAATCTGGCTTTGTGAGTAGAAAGAAAAGCAGATTTTAAATATTTGCACAGAACACAGTGACATATTAAACTTATATTCTGATTACAGGGTCACTGACCCCTAGCACCTCTGGGGAGTGTGTAGACATTATTGGCAATTTTCCTCTCTCTTTCCAATTTGCTGTCAGATCTGGGAAAGAGAAAACCAACCATCCCAATCAAGCTGTCCATCCATTCATTGTCCAGGCACTCCGAGTCAGGCAAGGTGCTTCCATCATATTCAGGTAGCTAGTCCATCCTTGCCATCCATTACAATAGTCGTCAAATTAAAACTGACAACTGTTAGCATCAAGACGTTAACTTCATGCATCAGATAGCTTTTGGTTAAGAAGGATTATGAGGTCTGCTAGTCTTGTTCTTGACTGACCTGAGACGCTTACATCAAGGAAGGAGAGCAAACACAAACTGGTCATGGTGTGACAGATCAGACAAATCTTCAAGGCTTTATGACTTTATCTACTGTTGGTGACAATCAGTGACTTTGGCAGCAGTGCACACCACTCATTTTATTTCCTGTCCTCCGCAGACTGATTGCCATACTAAATCTATGATGGCAAAGTTCAAGACACTGTCAGAAATCAAACTTTATAAAATGGCCATTACTTCTTTTGACACTTTGAACTGTGAAGATATTTTGTGGAATATCATTTCTAGGTTATTTTTTTGTCACATCTGGGATGAGGATCAGTCCTGTAAAAAACGTAAAATGAATCCTTCATGAGAAGATGTTGTCTATATCACAAGTGTATAAAGTAAAAGAAACTGCGTAGATGGACATTTTGTTTTGAGTTTAGAGTTTAAAAAGGCAGGACAGTTGTAGTAAAGACATTTTAAAATTGCCAGGTAGCCAGTTTAAAGTGATACTAATGTTGTGACTATCACAGCAAACATCTATCCCACTTAGGCTGTTTAGAGACATATAAACGAAAACAAATAATGTTTGAAATCACACTTTTTAGTCATCAGGTTTGCGACAAGACTTTGCGATGTGTTTTATTTTTTTTTAACAGAATTTGGTAACACTTTAGTTGAGGTACTGCAAAAATGAATGTATTACTCATTTGCTCTTATGTACCAAGACCTTAACAAAGGCGTCTTGTGTCTTCGTAACACTTCTAAAACATCAGTAGATGGATTGTTCATCTCTGTGCAGTGTGGCATATTGACATGAAGGTTAAATTACTCGTTAATATGAAGGATTCACAGGTTTTCGAGTAAATATTGTGCTGGAGGGCCGAAGCCCCTATCCGGCCTGGACGCCTGGATTATGGAAGGACTGGGGGAGAGTGTAATTTTAAGAACGTTTCGTCCCCCCCGATCAACAGAAGGCAGCGCCCTTGGCTTGCAGTGGGGCCATGGGTCATGAGCATAGAAGCTCAACCCTGTTGGGGCCCGTGGCTACTGCCAGGGGGTGCATGCACATTTGCAGGGCTCCATTTTGCCACACCAGTTCAGCCGGAAGAAGCTAGTTGGGCACCTGGAGTGCCTTTTATAAAGGGGCCGGTTTCTAGAAGTGAAGTGCTAGAGTTGGAAGGAAGAGGACAAAACCTGAAGAGGAGTGGGAGCGGAAGGACTGGCGGTGAAAGGGACTGTATTGTGTTAGTGCTGGCTTACTGCGTGTGCTCTGAACTGTAAATAAACCGGGTGTTGTGTGCAAAACTCGTCTCTCTGCCTGTCTTTGTCGGGTTGGGGCAGCTGTACGCACCCTGGGCTTTCACAATATATAATATCAAGAGAAACGTGTCTCAGTTAAGCCCCCTCAGACCACAAAGTGAACTTGTGATAGTAGGTCAAACTGCAGAGATGAATAAACACTTTACTGGTGCTTGAGTTGTAACTGTTATGAAAACCCAAAAAAGTGTTTGTTAAGGTCTTGTTGCATTTTTTCTGCATTTTTACAGAACCCAAAATAAAGTGTTACCCAGAAATTCTTTGTTATTCAAATGTTTCACTGTTATAGGCAAATCAATACTTTAAAACATACCTCAATGCATTTCCTTTGCTGGTGTTGTGAATTACATTCGTCTTTAAGTTACGATGGAAATAATGTCATGTTTTATCTCTACTTTTTACATCCACCTGTGGTTCTGAATAGTGGAGAATTCATTTTTTTCATTGGTTATGGTAACTAACAGTTATGTGAATTATTTAAAATCATTTGTACTGCCTTTAACTTTATTTTTATTTTATTGGCACCACCATTAGTTGTGTTCCCATATTGGTAACAATCTGGCTGCGCTTTTGTGTGACATCATCTACGTGATGGGAAACAGGTTATCCGAGATTACGGAGATACTTTGCTTGTATATTATTTACTTTTTTTATTTCTGCAGTTACGTTTTACATTTATTTTCTTAGCAGATGCTTTTATCCAAAGCAACTTACAAAAGAGAGCAAAATAGTCAATCTGATTCTGTGGTTAAAGAACTCTAGGCTTTATTTTTCTGACCTTGAATTTTAGTTTCAAATTGGTTTTAATGATGGTGTAATTGCTTTTCCTGGCTTCAATCTCTGATTTTCTTTTAATTGTGTCTTGTCTTCTGGTCTCTTATTTCCTTTCCTGGTCTCTTGTTTCTTTTACCATTGGAAGCATAACAGCAGGAGTATTTGAAGGTTTGCTCCTTATGTTATTTCACATCTAACAAATCAACTTTATTTGTATCCTTTTGTTTGATGAAAAGGCAATGTTTGGATAACTCTAGACCAGGGGTGCCCAAAATGTCGATCGCGATCGACTGGTAGATTGGAAAGGTAGTGCAGGTAGATCGCGTTGCATTCAAAAAAAAATTTTTTAGATGTTAGTCTATCATATCCTCTCTATGGCATTTGCCACTTGATTGACATACAGGGTGGCCAGTCGGAGATCTCTTTTCTTCTAACACACTGGTCATCCTTCACGCACGATCAAATGCGCGAGTTACTGCAAAACTCCAGCTATCTAAGTGATCTAGTTAGCCTTCCAATTTATATTGAATAAAAAGAAGGGGTATGAAAAAAAAAATGGGGGCGGCTGGACATGTAGAATTGGAAGAGGAATTTTTTCCTGACAGTGTCACAATCGAAGTGCATTTGTCTGATCTGTCAATCTATCATTGCTATTCCAAAGAAGGAAAATGTGGAAATGTTCATAAAACAACGAAACTGACTTCCTTCCGAAAAGCGATCTGAGAAAGAAAAAGGTGAGGGAAGTAAAATCGCAGTTAATCAGACAGCCGTCATTTTTCACTCGGCTGAATTCAGAAGCAAAGGCAAACATCAAAGCATCGTTCTGGGTGAGTCACTCGATTATTAAGCATAAGAAGTCCTTCCAAGATGGAGAGATGATATAAGAGGCCTTTGTTGAGGCAGATGGCCAGAGAGAGTTCGAGACCCCTGGCCGGAGATAAAGGAGTTTCTCCTTGTCATTAAACATGCAGAATACAAGCAACTTAATAACGATCAATGGCTGCTAGACTTGGCATTTTTTACTGATCTGACCAACATGTTAAATGAGCTTAATTTACAGCTGCAAGGAAAAGAAAAACCATGGTCAATATGATTAGCTCAGTTAATGCTATCAAACGAAAAATGCAACATCTGTCCTCAAAGCTGCAGCGCCTTGATTTGGGGAACATCCAAAAGCTCGCGTCAGAGCTGGAGATGCAATGGAAGGCGTGTGCGCAACTTGACAGCATACGCTACACAGAGCAGATTGAAATTTGTCTGTCAGACTGTGACAGATGGTTTCAAGACTTTGCTTTACTTGAGCCAATTGCTACATTTATGTGCTATCCATTTAGGGAAGATGTTGAGGGTGATTCACTCGTATCAAAAATTGCAACACTGTTTCACCTAAAACTCTTCTACAGTGGAGGATGAGATTTTGACACTACAGGATGACATTCAGCTGAAGTCTGGGGCTCATGGACAGTTTTGGAACTTACTAACAAAGGAAAAGTACCCAAACATGAGGAAATGTGCTACCTCCTTGACTGCATTATTCAGCTGTATTTATTTATGCAAGTCAGCCTTTTCCCACATGATTATTAAGTCCAAATATCGTAGTGACCATAAATGTATTGAATTGTTAGGCACAGTGGTAGTGCACCACAATATATATATATATATAAATATATATATATATACATATATATGGTCATTTTAAAAGTAGCTCGCAAGCCAAAAAAGTGTGGGCACCCCTGCTCTAGACTGCCTCAGGTTGTGATAGTGAATGTGAGCAGAAGTGTATCCTATTGTAACATGATGCTTTATCCGGGGCTGGGTACTTAAAATGGCTTAAATTCTGGCTGCCTATAAGTGGTTAGAGTGGATTGTGGATTGTGAACAGTGCTTAGAGGAGAATGACTTTATTGTCCATCCACTTGATTGCAATCATTTTGCCTTTTTGCCATGCACCTACTTGCACCAAGGTGAACCTTCATGCAACTGAATTCACCTGGCATATTAGAACGCTTCGGTCATAAAGTGCCGTATACATCAGTTTCACTATATATGTCTAATGACCAATTCACACTGCCATCTCTGTTGCTTGATTCAACTAATTATACAGATTTACTTTGTTCTAAAACTGGCTTTACAGCTTTTCATTTAAACAACATGGTGTGTTTTAGTTGAAGGCTGCACCCCACTCATGAATACTGATGAGTTACCATAGAGTTGCAAAACACATACTGTATATACTAGCGTCTAAGTTCTCCTGCGGATAAGTCGGAGCTTGATTTTACCCTATAATTTCCGGTATTTTACAATGTTGGTCGTATGAATGTTGAATGCGTAAAACTCTTGCTATTGGTCCAAGAGATTATGATATGCTAACACCCACCTGAGAGAGTAACCACAGAGCACACTGCCTTTTTTCTATGTATTGTGCCTATGTGACCACATGGTAATACCCAAACTATTCCGAAGTGACATTTGCACCGTTTTGTGTTTTTTGTATCTCACAACCTCATACACTTTTATTGTAAGAGCAAGAGCATCCCTTATCTACGATGGAGTGTTCGATAAGAAGAAAATATGAAGCTCAGTTTAAATTAAAAGTCGTTGAAGTGGTGAAAGAAATTGGTAAATGTGCTGCTGCAAGAAAATTCGATTTGTCTGAGAAACTGGTGCGAGATTGGAGGAGGCAAGAAGATGTAAAAAAAAAAATGAAGTGTCGTACTTTTGAACGGACGTATAAGTCGGGGTCTGATTCTATGATCGATTTTTTGGGTTTCAAGACCCAACTAATACACGAGTATCTTCTTCTTCTTCTTTCAGCTGCTCCCGTTAGGGGTTGCTACAGCAGATCATCTTTTTCCATCTCTTCCTGTCCTCGTCATCTTGCTTTGTCACACCCATCACCTGCATGTCCTCTCTCACCACATCCATAAACCTTCTCTTAGACCTTCCTGTTTTCCTCTTCCCTGGCAGCTTTATCCTTAGCATCCTTCTCCCAATATACTTAGCATATCTCCTCTGCACATGACCAAACCAATGCAATCTCGCCTCTCTGACTTTGTCTCCCAACTTGAGCTGACCCTCTAATCTACTCATTTCTAATTTTATGTGGTACTAGCAAAATACCCGCGCTTCGCAGCGGAGAAATAGTGTGTTAAAGAAGTAATGAAAAAGAAAAGGAAACATTTTAATAATAATGTAACATGATTGAAATTGTCATGAGTGTCGCTGTCATATATATAAAAACATATATATACATATACACACATATATATACAGTATATATACATATACATCCACATATATATCTATATTAATAAAAGGGAAAACCCTCACTGACTGACTGACTGACTCACTCACTCACTCACTCATCACTAATTCTCCAACTTCCCGTGTAGGTAGAAGACTGAAATTTGGCAGGCTTATTCCTTACAGCTTACTTACAAAAGTTAAGCAGGTTTCATTTCGAAATTCTACACGTAACGGTCATAACGGTCGATAACGGTCGACAACGTCCGCCATGTTGAACTTTCTTAGTTATGGCCCCATCTTCACGAAATTTGGTAGGCGGCTTCCCTGCGCTAACCAAAACCGATGTACGTACTTATTTCGATGGTATGACACTACTGTCGGCCGCCATATTGAACTTTCCATCGTCACTAATTTTCCAACTTCCCGTGTAGGTAGAAGGCTGAAATTTG
>JANRMT010035870.1:0-12973 GCA_026402145.1 Polypterus bichir lapradei | reverse complement strand
AAAACACAGTGTAACTTTGTTCTTTTTGCAAATAAAACATTCTGATGCTGAAATATGTACAAATACACAAAAGATTTTTTTTATTGCTTAATGTGTAATGTTTGAAATATACATCATCATCTTTAAGCCTTTCCAAACCCTGGGGAATTTCTAATGCCAAAATTAATATTGTTTTTAAAGTTAGTATAATTTTTGGTTAAAGGAATCCTAAGTATGCAATCGCAGGTATTCGCCAAAGGGAATTTTGATTTGCAGTGCAAGAACTCCAAAGATGGCTCAGGAAAGAAACCAAGAGGAGGAACTAAATCACTTCCTGTTGCAAAAATGAGTATTTCTTCCAGTGTCACTGCATCAACACAAACTGAAAATAAGAAAAAGTTACTTTAGTTAGCACAGATTTTTAGTTTAATTTACATTTTTACATTTCACAACCAATGGCGGGCTAGGAATCTTACTGTGTAACAAAAGAAAAACAGTACAGTGCAGACTATTTGAGACAATTAACTCTGCAAGGGGTTATGCAATAAACTTACAGCTTCATTCTTCATTATACACAGAATCTGGGGAAAACCAAATTTGTTCTGTAGCATGTAAACAACCGACATGTATAGCAGCTGAAGCTTCAAAGGTGAATGTAACAAAAATATACCAGAACAATTATTTTACACATGCATTAAACATAGTTTCTTATAAACCCCATTGAACCACTTCTTAATGTGGCCTGCATCATTGTAGTATGTTACCCCATTTTTAACTTTACATCTCTTAGTTGACGCATAGCTGCAGAGAAAAAATCTATATTTTCTACAGAGGAAATATCCGTAACACTATGCGCCTCAGTACATTCATTGAGTGTCTCAGTTTAAAAAGGCAAGCAAAAAATGTAATACTACAACTAACCTTGATTAATGACTGGGACAGCATTTAACATTTAGCATGAAGTTTAAATATAACTATTATTTTGTACTATTGCAACATCCATCCATCCATTTCCCAACCCACTGAATTCGAACATAAGGTCACAGGGGTCTGCTGGAGCCAATTTCAGCCAACACAGGGCACAAGGCAGGAACCAATCCCAGGCAGGGCGCCAACCCACCACAGGACACACACACCCACACCCACACACCAAGCACAATTTAGAAACGCCAATCCACCTAACCTGCATGTCTTTGGACTGTGGGAGGAAACCCATGCAGACACGGGGAGAACATGCAAACTCCACGCCGGGAGGACCCGGGAAGCGAACCCAGGTCTCCTAACTGCGAGGCAGCAGCGCCACCGTGCCGCCCCTATCGTAACATGATACCACCATCAGTCACCAGGCTGGACAGTCCCTGGATATTACAAAGGTCAATCACAGGACACAATACAGCACACACCCACAATTCAGAATTGCATGAGGCCAATTCGGAGATGCCACTTAACTTAAACCAGGCAGAAATGGAGAGAGCATGACAATTTCACACAAATAACAACCTGGTGTGTAATTCCACCTCAGAACACTGGAACTGTGAAGTAGTAGTATTCTAGTATGTCAGTTGTAAAATACATGTAATATTATAATAAACATAAACAAATAATAATGTTTGAATAAGCCTAATTTTATACATTACATTCTGCATCTTGCAAATAGTCTCTCCAAAATCCCACTACAAGTAATTCAGCTTCATATCTGTTGCTTCCTTCCTCTGACATACGAAACTTGAAAAGCTGTTCAACCTCAATAGCTGTTAATTTTTTCTCCAATTTAATAAATAGGGATTGAAGCTGCTGTGGAAAATGCTGCAATGCTGAAAGAACTCCAAGGCTCTGCAGTCCTTCTTGAAATCTATAAATAAAAAAATTAAAATTCTCAGTAAAACCTAATTCCTATAACTACTTCCATATTTAATATGTTACATGTATATGTAACAATAATGAACTTGTAAGTAACACTTTCACAATAAAATATTTTACACATTGATTAATTTATGAAATAAATATCTGAAATTCAGAAAAGTACATTAAATTTTCAGGGTATAAAAAGGAATAAATATTTATTTAATGAAATTGATATTTATACCTTTCAAATGGAGTTCTTGTTCTCTGTAACACATACCAATGTGCCACATCTTTGGTAACAGCTCCTTTATTTTCCAAGGTGATTTTTCTGAAACACCCGGAAAGGCTTAAAATGCAGGATGCTCTACTGATAGCCACTTGCAATTGTGTGTCTGATGTAGCTGTTTTTATCTAGAAGGAGACATAACAGTATTAAATTACAGTACTTTTTGTTTACAAATTGGACCAAATGTAAACTGTGTAATTGTGTGATTGTTACTTACCCTTTCTTTAAAAGTGGACTGTAGTATGGATTACTTATTATTCAAGAAATTTAAAGGAATGCACTATCCATTTTTTTTGTAATTTGTTGCTTACCCTATGTAGTTGTTGATAATGGCACAGATAATTTTTAATCTAAAGTTTTTATGCAGAGTGGATATAAAGCTTCTGATAGAACTGCCATCTATGGGGAGCAACATTGTACAACAGAAAAGAGTATAAAGTCTTCAATGAAAAAATCACACTCTACTAGTGTCACATAATCCACATCAAGTCATCACATCATATGTCCCATGTACTTTAACTAATATATTGTTAAATAAATCACTTCTGTAAAATGCTCTCGTGAATTGAAATGGAACATGTCGAACCATGAGTGAGTATTTAAAACTGTAGACCTACATAACATTATTAGATTTATTTTCATAGCGCTGAGCCACACAGGAGTACCTTGGGATTATTTTGCATCAGTTTGTGAAAGTGCAGAGTTAAACTGATCTTCTGCTTGTTGAAGCATCTCAGACGTGCACAAGCATGAGGCAGACTCTGTTCCTGGTATTGTTTTCACACACTTTTGTTTAACTTTTAATCTTCAATTGTACTTGTCTCTCGGAGCACTTTGCAGTGTTGATATACTGTAACATGAAGCACAATGTTTGCAAGTGAATATGCGGTTATTGGGCTGGACTTATGACCACTGAATTAAGGAGGTATGCAGTTCTTCAATTGAAATGGTTGCTCACATTTGAGTATGTAACATTTTCATTCATGATATTATTTTTTGGAAGTGGTTTATTTAACAAAATTTCAGTACAAATACATGTGTGTTTGAGACATTGTGAGCATAGTAAATGACTTGAAGTGGATAAGATTTTTTTCACAGGCGTTTCTGCCCCCATGGGCACCTATTTTATCAGAAATAAAAAAAAAAACACAGATTGTTGTGTTGATCATACCTCTATAAGTTGATTGCGAATATCAATATCAAGAATATCCTCAACTTCTGCTTCAGTATTTTCTGGACCTTTGGCCAAGGATTTATAAAGAATTGGGGAGAAAAAGCACGGTGATTGCCCCCCATGCACAACAGACATTGCTATCAGTTGTCCCACAAAAAAAATAGCAATTTTCCTTTAATGCTGCATGAAAGATTGATAAAAAAAAGGTTTTATGAAAATCAGTCACAAAAGCAAAACATTTAGTTATATGAAAACCCATTAGAAGGATAACTTAGTCAAGCAGTTAAGGATTTGAACGTCAAACTCTGAGGTTGTAGGTTTAAATGCCACCACTGACATTATGTGACCAAGTCCCTTCACCTACCTGGGCTATAATTGAAAAAGAAATGGAATGAATTGTTGTCTCAAAATTTTATCTTATTGGATAAAGGCATTAGGCAAATATTAACTAATAAAGTAAAAAGAATTTTGCAAACATACCTGCTGAATTGCAACTTAAAAGTTTGCTCCCTGAAGCACCCTCAAACATGCCACTGTAATCTTTCAAATATTTCAGGCATAAGCGAAAATATTCAAGTTTTGGACCACCACGATCTACTGCTCCTTCAGAAATGCCAATATCGTCTGTAAATTTTACATCAATTCTTTTTTTTTGGAGTAAAGTTTGGTCTACTCATTGCTCTCACTGTGCCATCCCAAACATTTCTTCTCATTATATTGAACCGAGTAACTTCATGTTCATTTATTGCAGTGGTAAGTGGCATCAGTATTTGCTCAACAGACAATGAAGTATCTCTGTAAAGTTTAAATATTGCTTAGTTAATATTCTACATAAGGACTTATGCTGAAATATCCTGTCACAACTGCATCTACAGTAAGTTATATACATTTACAGGCCTACAGCTTCCTTTTGCTATGACTAGCAGTCTACTGAAAATTCCAAAAAAACATTGATTGAACGCATCATAAAACATTTACAGCTAAACAATACATTTAAACTGTCTGTGAAAAAAGTTTTTTAAATATTTGGGGTTCAACCCTGCATTAATTTAAACTACATACTGCTGGCTTTAATGATCTGCTAATTGCTTCTTGAATATCGGAATCTTCAGACAAGTATTCTTCATTTTCAAGAAGGTTAACATAGTCACTATATGGAAAGAATGTTTATAGAGGAAAATATTGTAGAATTAATTTCACAATATTAATTATTCACAATCAAAGTAAAACTTAAACTTTACTTTGTAGGACTCTTAAAGTAATACAAAAACGTCCCTGGTATACTGACAATCTGTACTTTTAATCAAATGGTAAAATATTTCCAAAAACAATTGTTGGACTGTGCACATTGATTTCTGTAGCTTATGTTTTACTGTTTAGTTTGATACCTCCAAAATATTCTGGCAAATGTAAACAAACTATTAACAAGTTTAAAGGACAACAGAATGTTCTTTGAAGGTGCCACCCCATACAGTGGACAACATATTGTTGATATTTATATATGAATTTAAGTAAATATTTATACATTTGTATACATATTTATTCAAAATTCATGTATGAAAAGTCACAACTGTTTCAAAGTGCACTCAAATACTGACAACAAGGAAAGTAATCAAATGAGAGAAAATAATTTTAATGTGCTTGAATGTGTAAACATTTTTATGTTCACTTCACTTAAATTAAAACACTGTCAAACACTTAGAACAAATTATTGCATCCTGTCAGTTTCAGTTTTACTTTAGTTATTTCGGTTTTCCATTTCCTTGCCTAACATACCTAACATATGACATGATGAAGCAAATAACGAAATTCTTTTTTATGTTTAGTAAGGGTTGAAAGCAAAAAAAGTGGAAGACTGAATAAGACGTGAACAGAAATATAATTAATAGTAAAACCTTAATCAAACAATCTTCTTTAAGTATAAACAGCTTCTGAAAATTGAGCAATTTAATCAATTAAAGCACAAAACTATAACCTCTCTGTTTAGACCTGTGAACACAATCAGTTTCCCTTCACTATCCAAGATTTCAGACTGTTTTCTTTTCCTGTCTGTTTAAAACAATTCTATATCTGTATGTGCATCCATTATATAAACAGTCATTTGTAAAGTCTGCATTTGCATTTAGAGAACCAGTGGTCTGTGCCTACACTCCAAGAAGAATGTTATACAATAATAAACTGCATTGAAAATATTATGTCTGAATTATTTAAAAATTTAACCACTTAGACTTCCATAGAAAGGCTGAAGAACTGCTCTAAATAAACCAAAAATTGAACGTTCTTCTGTGTTTTCTAATTATTGTCAAAATTGGAACATGTTCTAAAAATTACAACAACATATAGAGGACTGCCAGAAAAACCCTGGGATTAGACTTTTTTCCTTCACTTGAAGAAAATGTCAAAATAAAATTTTACATTTCACACAATTCAGTATTTCAAATTTGACATTTCAAACCACAGCATTTCTGTTCTAAGTTAATACAGTGAAAACAAATCGCCTTTAAGACAAGAAGATGACTTTGGGCATTTTTCTGACCGGAACACATTTTATTCTTAAACATATTGTGGGGGCATTTCTAAACAGTAACCCACCTGTAAATCTCCCCTGATGTCTCATTAAAGTCTTGTGCAAGGGGAGTAAAAATTGCACCTTGATTAAGAGACATAGTACACTGCTCTTGTATTTTTCCGGTGCTATGAATTTTTATTGCATCACTTCTGTTTTTCTATAATGATAAATAGAAAATAAATATGATTGTAGAAATGTCACAAATTTAATAATGCTTTAAACCATGAACCTTTGAATCTATTTAATAAAGAAAATGACTCTCAGGACACCAGAGCCATACCTGGCGGCATTTGGCGCAAGCTTGAAGCTAACTCTGAGCAAGATATCAGGTCAGTGTGGGTTAAACTCACTCACAAATGATCATTTTAACTAACATAGATTACAACTGTCTATTAACCTAACCCTCATACTTTGACAAAATTGCAGTAAAACTAGAGTGCCCAAAGAAGAATGCACACATTCCACATGATTACCGGGCCATGATCTGAACTTAGACTCTCGGAGCGGTGAAGTAGCATTGAAAATGACACTATATGATGGTGGGTTTCTTTTTTAAGGTAAGAAAGAAACTTAAAACAAAGGTGTATAAGAAAGGTGTTCATAAATACAAATACTTTTTAAATTTTAAACAGTATAAACTGGGACAATTACAAAGTTCTATGTATATTGTAAATAGAAAACTCCTGCAACACCTCTTCACATCTATTCATCTTTATTAGATTTACCAATGTTGTGAAAAACTGGTGTCAGTTTTTTTTAGAAAACAGTGCATTATTATATTAAGCTGTGCCAACCCAAGTAATTGTATATTGATATTAAAGCATTCACATACTTTAAAAGATTCAAGATCTCTTTTACTCTTCTGCTCCTCAATTATTTCTCCTTCAGAATCTGATGGCTAAAATAAAATATATTAATAATAACATCACATGTAAAAATATTTAAATTTATCAATGAAAGTATTCCACAACCTTTGTTTTTAAATTTTCAAAACATTTCTTTGGTAACTACCTAAGTTAAATTAAGAATACGGCACGTGCAAATCTGTAACTTTAATTAGTTACAGGGACAATTTCCAAATATAAATTGATGTCCAATATAAAACCGTTTTTAAAATACAAACCTACAGATGCCTCAGGGAAAGTCAACAGTGTTGTATCTGGTCTTACATATAGAGACTTCTGATGAAATATCTTTTTAATCACAAAGCCATTTAAAGTTTGGAGGCTCGTCAAGGATGGCACCACCAGTTTGCTGTGACATCCAAGTAAAATTTGAAGCCTAAGATAAAAAATTGATAGATAACGTAATACATAATTACAATTAAATATAAAACATAAAACAATTGTTTATTAAATTTTACATTTACAACATATGCACTTTCAGCGCAAGAAATATACAAAATGAAATGCAATCCTAACCCGCATGTATCAACCTTTGGCTTGAACGCTTCACGAACAGCCTTCATCACCATGCCTTCATCCCAACACACTTTGAATTCCACCGCTGACTTAATATGACCAGACTCGAACAGCCACGCTTTGATTGCAGCTCTGGGCACTTTCTGGCATTCAGCATCTGGAAGGAGTACCACTTATTTGGAAAACGTCGGATGTTCTACTGACGGCTTTCCCGATCCAAGAAGTTTTCTAAAATAAAGACATTCAAATATACATGCTACCGAAAGCCAAATGAACCGTTTAACTTCGGAAGAATTTTAGTTATCTAAGCTGTGTCCCACTGTAAAAAAAAATCACAACCGGTAGAAGGGCAAAACGCTTTAAATTAGAAAAAAGCTTACTGTTTTGTTATAATTTGGATAAACAGCCTGATTGTTCTCCACCACGGGGAAAAGAACGAAAATTTCTTAATTTAGGCAGTTTGTCTATACAGCGCTTCAACTTTACAGCCTATACGTACCTGTAAAATCCTCCTGAACCTCGAGAGTTCTTTCTCAGATTGTACGCCGGCAACTGCACCTTATGTCCTCTACTGAAAATACTGCTCACTTCCTGTTGAGGTGTCAGATATTGCCTAGAAGCGTGCGCCGTTGATGTTGAACACGTAGCCAATTCAGATACCGTTTGTTCTACTGTATTTGGGCGGGGATATGGTCTGCACGCATTTGTAATAGTATCTATGAACTCTTCATTTTCAATTAAATTTCTCACAACCTGCCTTGCTGTGTTACTATCCATTGCAAAATACAAAAACTACTAATTCTTATTGTATTTTTTTGTACAACGCTTTTCTGAAACTTCTCTCACAGTCGGTCGGTCTTGTGAGGAATGTCTCATAGCACGCCCATCGAAAAATTAAATATATCGCTTAAAAAAAAAGAGGCGAAAATATTTTATTAAAAGATTAGTTGAAAATTATTTTTATTAACATTTTGAATAACATTCGGTTAACTTATTTCATTTCACTGTATTAGGACCCCACAGAGTTTACTAAACACGTGCCTGAGTCGATTCACTCTATATATTTGGCGATGACTTTATATATTCCGACACTGACTTTATATATTCAGGAATTATTTTATATATTCCAAAGCTGACTTTATATATTCAAGTTTTGACTTTATATATTCGGGAATTACTTTATATATTTCGACAATGACTTTATATAATCAGTAATGACTTTAAATATTCCAACGCTGACTTTATATATTCAGAAACAAGTTTTGACTTTATATATTCCGACGCTGACTTTATATATTCAAGGTTTAACTTTATACATTCGGGAATGACTTTATATATTCCAGCGCTGACTTTATATATTCAAGTTTTGACTTTATATATTCAGAAACAAGTTTTGACTTTATATATTCCGACGCTGACTTTATATATTCAAGTTTTGACTTTATATATCCAAGGTTTAACTTTATATATATTCGGGAATGACTTTATATATTCCAGCGCTGACTTTATATATTCTGACGCTGACTTTATATATTCAAGTTTTGACTTTATATATTCCAGCGCTGACTTTATAGGGGACGGGACTTGGTGTTAACCTCTCTCTCTCATTTCTCCTAGGGCACGAAGCAGAAAATGGCCGACAGTGGGGTAACTCGCGTTGAAATCGTAGTGGAAGAACTTCAGGCACTCGACGGACAGATTCAGAAACTCCTGTCCCGACGGAGATACCTTAGGGATCTGAAGGCCCGGCTGTTGGATAAACCGTCCTCACCATCTATAACCGGCGAAACATCAACCCCACGTTGTGCCGACCTCACCCCCGCGTCTCGTAGGAGCGACGCCGCTGATGACCTCGGTGGATTTCAGCTATGCAGGCGGGGGTTCGAGGCCAGAGCACCTCCATCGGCACAGGCGAGCATCCTATCCCAAAACCGGTTTGACCCTCTCCGCGTCCCCAGCTCGCCTTCAGCCCCTGGTGATGTAATAGTGGTAGGTGATTCTATTGTTAGGAACCTTAATGTCGCATGCCCTAATGCAAAATCGTTTGTTTCTTGTTTTCCCGGTGCTCGTGTCCGAGATGTGATAAGACGTGCACCAGCAGTCTACGAGAAACACAAGGAGAGGGCAATTGGAGCAATCGTTTTGCATGCCGGCGTAAATGACATAAGGCACCGACAATCAGAAATCCTGAAGGCTGATTTCGCAGCTTTGATTAAAGACACGAAGGAGAGGACCCCATCGGCAAAGATTTTCGTTTCGGGTCCACTACCTCTCGTTAGACGATCCAAAGAGTACTACAGTCGGCTGCTAGGATTGAACAACTGGCTACAGGGTTTCTGCAAGAAGAAGGATGTCGGTTTCATCAACAATTGGAATCTCTTTTTGGAAAGGCCGCGTTTCTTCAAGCGTGATGGCCTGCATCCGAACAGTTTCGGCGCCCGGGTCCTCTCCGAAAACATAGCGAAGGTAATTCATTTATCTTGACTATCTATCTCTGCTCTTAACCCCTTCCGAAATGATACTGTTGTGCTAGGGCATGATAAGTGTTTAATAGAATCTTCCGTTAAAGTGCACAACATTAGTACTGTAATAAGCAATCTCAATGCACGTAGAAAATCTAGGAAATACGGCATAAACTCCAATAATCTAATTAAAATTACCATTTTAGAGGAACAATGTATCAAAACTATTAAAACAGATCACAGATTAAACAAACAATACACACAGAGCGGCGCTAATAAAAATAATTTAGTCCCTATTCCAAATATCAATAACGCACATAGTATTCATCTCTGCACCTCCGAAACATTAAATATGGCACTATTAAATGTTAGAGCTTTAACTAACAAAACGTTTTTTTATCAACGATCTTAGTGCAATAAAATCTATTTTTTTTATCACTAATAAGTGAAACGTGGCTTAACTCAAACGGCGCGGCGGTTTTAATCGAATCTGCGCCTCCGGATTACAGTTTTACTCGTGCAGACCGCCAGGGGAAAAAGGGGGGCGGATTGGCTAACATTTACTCGAGCCGATTAAAATGTAAAGATGTCAGTTTTGGTAAGTTCAAGTCCTTTGAATATCTCGCCGTTGTTATCCAAGGAGATGCTCAAGTTCTAGTATTATCCGTGTATAGACCTCCAAAATGCAACGCGTCTTTTTTTGAGGAATTCTCTGACTTAATGTCAATTTTAATTACTAACTATGACACACTCCTAATAGTTGGCGACTTTAATTTTCATATAGATAATCAGTGTGATCTAAAAGTAAAAGAATTTATGAACCTCCTGGATTCTTTTGATTTGAGGCAGCTCGTAAATCAGCCTACACATAAAGCAGGTCATACGTTAGACTTAGTGATTACTAAAGGACTGAAAGTTGATGTAAAGCAGATCATTGATATTGGTCTATCGGACCATTTTCTTCTACTTTTTAATATAGAAATAATGATAAAAAACACTCATGAGAAGCATATTGTTAAACGCTTCTTTGACTCAGCAGCAGCTTTAAAACTTACAAACATTCTAAGCAATCAGTCCGTTTATAGTGTCAACTATAATAGCGAGGATAATGTAAATAGTAAGGTGGAAAAATTTAATACTAAAGTGAGAGCTGCTGTTGACATAGTTGCACCTGAAAAGACAGTAAAAAAAACCCTCTAGTATTGTTATACCATGGAAGACCCAAAGAGTGTCGGACTTAAAGAGAACATGCCGCAGAGCTGAACGTAAATGGAGGAAGACTAAACTAACTATCCACTATGAAATATTAAGTCAAAATAACAGAATACAATAACACTGTCCATCTTGAGAGACGCTGTTATTTCTCCAAGATTATAAATGACAATGCTAGTAATCCCAGAGTCTTATTTTCTACAATTGATCACCTACTAAACCCAGGTAACTCACAGGAATGCCTCCTAAGTACTTCCAAAACCTGTGAGGCTATCGCTGTATTTTTCAATCAAAAAATTAATGATATTAAAAATAACATAGTATATCCCTCAAACACTAAGGATCCTCCTAAACCCCAGCATTCTGTTATAAACAAATTAAACTCTTTCACTAGGATAGATTTACCTGATTTACAAAAAATAATATCTCAATTAAAATCCTCCACCTGCGTCCTTGACCCAGTACCAACAAGGCTTTTCAAAGAAGTATCGGGCGTGCTAATTGATAATGTTCTGGACATAGTAAATTCGTCATTAGATACGGGGGTCTTCCCAGACTGTCTTAAGACTGCTGTAGTTAAACCCCTTCTTAAGAAACATAATCTTGACCCCTCGGCTCTTGAAAATTTTAGACCCATCTCTAACCTGCCTTTCTTAAGCAAAGTTCTGGAGAAAGCAGTCATTATGCAGTTAAATGACCACCTAAATAAACATGCTATTCTTGATAAATTTCAGTCGGGTTTTAGAATAAATCACAGCACAGAAACTGCACTCGTTAAAGTAGTAAATGATTTGCGAGTGAACGCAGACAGAGGCCATATATCTGTTCTCATCCTCTTAGATCTGAGTGCTGCATTTGACACCATTGATCATAATATTCTTAGAAATCGCCTTAGTCAATAGGTGGGCCTCTCTGGCAGTGTCTTAAATTGGTTTGAATCCTACCTGACAGGGAGAAAATTTTTTTTTAGTTGTGGTAATTACAACTCAAAGACACATGATATCCGATTTGGTGTTCCACAAGGCTCTATCCTGGGTCCGCTGTTATTCTCAATCTACATGCTTCCGTTAGGTCAGATTATCTCAGGGCACAACGTGAGCTACCACAGCTATGCTGATGACACACAGCTGTATTTATCAGTAGCACCTGATGACCCCGATTCTATTGATTCACTAACACAATGTCTGACTTGTATCTCAGAATGGATGAATAGTAACTTTCTCAAGTTAAATAAAGAGAAAACTGAAATCTTAGTGATTGGCAATAATGGATACAATGAGGCTATTAGAAATAAACTGGATACATTAGGATTGAAAGTCAAGACGGAGGTAAAAAGCTTAGGGGTAATTGTTGACTGTAATCTGAATTTTAAATCGCATATTAATCAGATCACTAGGACAGCATTTTTTCACTTAAGAAACATAAGTAAAGTTAGACCTCTTATATCACTGAAAGATGCTGAGAAATTAGTTCACGCGTTTGTTTTCAGTCGACTAGATTACTGTAACGCACTCCTCTCAGGACTACCCAAGAAAGACATAAATCGTTTGCAACTAGTGCAGAATGCAGCTGCTAGAATCCTAACTAGGAAAAGAAAATCCGAACACATTTCTCCAGTTCTGATGTCACTACACTGGTTACCTGTGTCATTCAGGATTGACTTTAAAATTCTGCTTATGGTTTATAAAGCCTTAAATAATCTCGCCCCTTCTTATATATCGGAGTGTCTGACACCTTATATTCCAAATCGTAACCTCAGATCCTCAAATGAGTGTCTCCTTAGAATTCCAAGAACAAAACTTAAAAGAAGTGGTGAGGCGGCCTTCTGCTGCTATGCACCTAAAATCTGGAATAGCCTGCCAATAGGAATTCGCCAGGCTAATACAGTGGAGCACTTTAAAACACTGCTGAAAACATATTACTTTAACATGGCCTTTCTATAACTTCAATTTAACTTAATTTAACTTAATCCTGATACTCTGTATGTTCAATTTCCTCATAATAACTATTCAGGGTAGCTCTAAA
>JANRMT010035836.1:0-20055 GCA_026402145.1 Polypterus bichir lapradei | reverse complement strand
TTTTTTTATACTCTTTGAAAAGAGACTCCCGCCCCACCGGTCTGATTGGTTCAGGAAACTGTCAAGAGCATTTTGATGGATGTCTCTTATTCGGGTCAGTGAAAGGTACTTCGCCATAAAAACCTAAGGTCTCGGGAGTATGGCCACTGTGAATAGTGAATACAGTAAAGAGAATACAGAACACACACCGCACTCGTCCTATCTCTTTTGAAAAAACCCTAGGTGAATTTTGAACATCACGTCCTATGACCGGTTAACGCTGCGGACCCAGGCGCTAGATCTCCGTCATATGGACCATTACAGAGTAAAGATTAGAGAATCTTTTGCAGTCTCCATTACAAGATCCATAGCACCCGCAGGAAGTTGGACAATTAAGTGCAGACCCTTTAGTTGGTCAGAATCATGGGGGTTAGTGCCCAGGTCCATATTCTAAAATATCTTAGATTAGATCTATTTAGTTAGCATGTCGGCGCTGTTCGATTTCAATATAGGTGGTATATTTCCCTGACCAGGGGTTTCTTGTCAAAAGGTTAAACTAAAACAGAGATCCGAGATACTCCTATTGGAACAGCAACATTTTGTTATAGAGTGTGAGAGGTTTGTCTTGCATTCTAATTCTTAAAGCTCTATCAAACTATTGTTCATTTCAAAGCAAAACGCCACCAATCATTTTGTTTATAACTAAACCTTATAAACCTTCTAAATAGATCCCAGTGCTTGATAATACTTAACCGTAATTGATATCATTAAATGATACTTCTGTGTTTTATTCAGATTTAATATTTTTAATTTGCCTTTTTAAGCTTTATTTAAAAATGAACTCTTTAAGACACGTTTAGACTATTCCAGACTGCGCATGTCAAAAAAAAGCTTATTATTTATTTCAAATGTTTTTATACATCACGGCAGTTTTTCAAATTGTAATCACTCCACTTTTTCATGTGGTTATTTACTTCATAGTTAACTTTATTTAATTATTTTGGCACAAATGTCCTTACCATCAAGACTACCAGTCTAGTTCATATTCTAAACTCCAATATTTAATGTTCTTCCTGAATCAGGAGGAACACAAGCCTCACTTTTAGTGCCAGATAAGATTCTAACAATAACCGGCTCATGTTAATTAGCCTCATACTAGCAGATGTTAAATAATGTTTTCCCCAACTCTTTGCAATCCCGTGGAACTGCCTACATAGATGACAGTTTAGCTGATAATATATCGCAGAACACCTAGGTTCTGTTGTAGTGTGCGGTGAGCTTGGGGTGATCCGGTTTTAAGATGTTTTTTAATCTCCTCTGCGACTTAGTATTTGTACATTTTAGTTTGTACTGTCTTATCTTTGTGATAGGGGCGAGTCAATGTTTCATTTTGGAATAATAATGTCTAGCTTAACTGCCCCTGACTATGATCCCTGCACAAACCCTGGTCCTTGGACTCGTATTCAAGACGTTTGCAGACACTTGGAATCGTAGTTCAAACTTACATCCCCTTGACCCTGAATGCTCCTAAAACCAAGGAAGCTTTTCACAAACAGAGTGGAAAAGCAGTTTTCAATGATAGTTCAATGATAGACAGTTTTACTAAAACTTTAATCCTTGTGCGAACTCGTATAATAGATATGATGTAACTAGTCACTAAAAACATTTTCCATCCTGATTGGCCTAACGTGTCCAAAATAAGCCTAATCATCATCAGCCCTGTAGTGTATAGGCTCCTATAACCTATTATAACCGATCTTATTTTCAGGGGATCATAACTGCTGTAAAATGGAAGGCTATTGCCAAGCATTCACAGAATTTCTAAAACGTTGTATTATACAAAGCCCCGTGAGTACCAAAGTGGTTATAACCTGTTGATGAAAATGCTGTTTTAAATTAAAGCCTGAACAAGATAACTGTTTTCTAATCATCATATAAAATGTTTAGTAAATAAAGAGAGACTAAATACAATTTATAACAAAAATGGAACACCGATGGACAGCTGAATAAACAAGGGAATCTAACTTAGCTTGAAATGCCGTAGAGTGTTTTACAAAATAAAACCCTACACAGTGGTTGTCAAACTCTGGGCGGACCCCACTAAGGTGCGCGAAGTAACAAAAGGGGGACTCGAAGATGTGAAAAAAGAAAACAAGAATCGAAAATATGAAAAATACATCTATTGAACCCAAAACAAATGAACTTAAACTACCTTCTGATACAGAAAAATAAATATAGAGATAAATAAATGTCGATACAAGTTAAGTAGGTATAATAAAATATGCAAGTAAAGTGTCATGGGAATAAAATATGATTTTTTCATGATTAGCAGGCCAAAGATTTGGCCATTTGAGAAAAAATAATCGTACATTTGTGTTGTAAGCAGAATCTGAATGACTTGGGCCGGCAACAAAAGATATATGATAGAAGATATCAGATGTCTCCAGTTCCTTTAGGGACTTTATACTGGCTATTATCATTTAAAAGGAGTACAGAAATTAAGTTCTATGCTTTGTTTAGGGTGGATGTGATCAGAAAGGCACTAATGCTTCTAAAGATCCGTCAAGAAAACTGCTGGAAAAATGGGCAGAACTCTTTTGGAAACAAGGATCTTTCTTATAATGTTTTTAAATCGGACCTTTACAAAGATGCTTTTAGATGTTTTATTTTCTAAAGATGCTTTATTTTCATGTTAAAGCAACCGGTCGTTTTACTTGGCTACTGAACATGTATTTTTGTTCACTAACGCTTTAGTGTTTCATTAAGAATTACCTGAACATTTGATCATTAGTTTAGGAAGAAAGACTAATTAGCTCTGCTATTTTGTGAGCTATACAAACGTGCTGAGCGGTTGGCTCCCATTTATGAGGTCACTAGCATGAGCTAAAGCTGCTGCTTTTTAAAACATGATTTTAGTTCGATGAACTTCAGATGTGCAAAAAGGGCTTCTGACATCCCCTGCCTCAAGTTAAACCAGCACACCTCGCTATGGCCTCCTGTGCATTCTTATAAATCTCCGTTTAAATGCACAAGTGTATTTACAGAGTTTTCCTTTGTCAGATGGCTCCTAGGTGATAGAAATGAGCTAAGCAAAAAAATTAAAAATCACTGACCGCAGCAAATCCTAAAACACACGTGGAATCTGTCTCTTGTGCGGTGGGGGGTTACTTTTCAAAATAACTTCATTATATTATACTTACAAAATGAGTAACCTAGAAATGTTATGGATTTTAAGGGACGTCAGGTATGCCGGCATCTCGACATGTACAGGACCTTGTTCATTAGCCTGGGTGCAAGCCCGTATTAAACCTGAGGCCACGGAAGGAATAGAGAGCTTTTACAGGCAGAAGTGTTAAAAAGAGACACAATGCGTTTGTAGCACGAGACTGCTCCATGTCTTTAAAGGTGATAAATCAAAGTGGAGTTTGTACGTGACCTAATCCTAACAAATTCCTGAGACTACCAGCCGGTGAGCTCTCCGAGGGTCACCCAGCTGGGGGTTGGGTGCTCGAAACGGGCTGGCTCAGTTGTTTGCAAGCGAACTCACAGAGTCCTTGCCCCGAGTGGGGTGCTTGCAGAGCCTGACTTTACTTTCTGTGTGTATAGAGAGAGCAGGGGCTGCTTGCAGGGGGGTTGGCTAAAAGCTGACTGCGTCTGCCACTTGGTTTTTCTCTCTGGGAAATCAGCTTCATTGCTAAAACTGCTTTTTACTGCAGAGTCCGTCACTGGGAAACCTGATTTAGCTGAAGTGTGAAATCGGCCCGTGCTGGAACCATCACCTGTTCCCTGAGCCATGCGGGCCGCTTGCTTCCACAAGATGTTTCCTTAGGGTCAGCTGAAGATACCTGTATTTAAAATGTGGGGTGAGTTTGAATAGAAAAAGGTCTTGTTTTAGATCGATTGTTATACAAATTATATTAAGTAATATACTTACAAATTATACAGCCCAGGCTAGATTTTTTTAGACGTCTCAAACGTGATTTAAAAGGGAACTACTGCCTATTATTTAACTATGTGTGATTTTTAAAGGGCTAAACTAGCAGTTATCTCAAGCTTTACAAGCTAATCTTTAAAAATCCCTTAACTTTAAAAGATCCATCCGTCATGGGCAGAGGTCTGTGCGGTGTTCACACTTTATTTTATTTTATGACACTGTGTATTTGACCTATTATCTTCTCTTGCCTGTCATGGAGCTCTGTCTAATTACCTGAAGTTACAGGAATTGGGAAGTGATGAACTATTTTGGTAAGAAATGTTTTAAGGTCTACATAAGTAAGAGTATAAAGGGGAAAAGTGTCACCCTAGGGCCCTAGCATGACAAAACAAAAATCATAATTGGGCTTTTCTGTTTTTAACTTTTTAATTAAAAATAGTAAAATGATTTCTAATTATCACCTGTGTAAATAGAAATAATTTTAGTTTTTTGAGTAGACAGAAAATATCAAAGTGTTGCACTAGTGTACCAGTAAGTGCTTTTACATGCACGTACAAAACTGGGATAAGGTAGAAAACCTGCTTTCTTATAAATATCCGTTGAAATGCACAAGTGTATTTAGAGAGGTTTCTTTTGTCTGATTTTTAGACAGACCCCGGACAATAAGCCCTAAGGTTAAGCTCTGTATATATGTGAACATTTTTGATATTAGCCACCAATCAGCCCAGGCTAGACGTCTCAAACGTGATTTAAAAGGGAACTGCGGCATATTATTTAACTATGTGTGATTTTTAAAGGGCTGAACTAGCAGCTATCTCAAGCTTTACAAGCTAATCTTTAAAAAGCCCTTAACTTTAAAAGATCCATCCGTCATGGGCAGAGGGTCTGCGCGGTCTCGAGCCCGCTGACATATGGGGGTAGGGGAGTTTACCGACAGCTGCTGACAAGCGGGCGATCTCGCAGGGATCACCCAGCGGGAATGGGTGCTCGAAGCACACAACTATGTGAAGGCGATCGCGCTCCACGCTGCAGCAGGGACTGTCTCAGAGAGAGAGAGAGACAGAGCACACAGGCCTGCTTGCAAGGGGGTCTGCTAAAAGCGGGGCTGCTTGATTTCTTTCTGAGAAACCTGCTTCATTGCTAAGAATGTTTTTACTGCAGAGTCTGTCACCGGGAAACCTGATTCAATGTTGGTTGAGGAATTTCTGAGAGATAGAAAAGGAAGGACCTGTAAGTGATAAAGCAAAGATGAGATAGATATTTTAATTGCGTGTTCATATTAAAATCATAGATAGAACTGAAGAAAATGCTTTGCTTTTTGATACAGCACTTTCAGAAGTGCCTGGGAAGTGGTAGGGAGACCGACCGCTAGGTGCGGCCTGACCCCGCGGGGCCCAGAAACAGGGTGTGATCACGCTGACTGACTCAGACCGTGTCTTTGATCTCACAGTTTGTTATCTGTGTGTGAGATGGATAAAAAGCAGCTTGACTTAGTTTGAAGCAAAGATGAGGACAAAATGCTTCGCTTTTTAGGCTTTTGGCAGGGAAGTGTGGGGGACCGGGCAGTGTGGGGAGGCCGACCGTCAGGTGCTGGGTACGGATGGGAACGTCCTCGGACCGGTGCAGGACGACTTTGGGCTTGTCTGATCTGGTCAGGACACGCCACGGCGTCCTTTCTCTATTTAGATCCGAATATTGTTGCGGCCAGACCTTGAGTTGCCCAGATAAGGGATGGTCCTAAACTCCCTTAAAAGAGATGAAAAAATGACATAAGCAGCTTCAAAGTGCCTTTCTTTACTCCCCGAAGGACCTCAAAAGAATTCCTCAGCGGCGTGGGAGTCATCCTATGAGTTGCACAGCTCAAGGATGCAATCATCCCTGCCGGAACCTAAACTTCACTTTAAAAATGAAGTACAGCTCATGACTTTATGGTCTCAAGGGGGATGGGTGCTCGAAACGACCAGAGAGAGAGCGCTTGGCACACGGCAGTTAGGGGTGTGAGGGTGAGTTTTACCAGCCCCGTGTCAGCGTTCTGAAAGCTTCAGGAGCCGGCACGCGTGCAGACTTTCCTTTCTGTATGTAGAGAGAGAGCAGGGCCTGTTCGCAGGGGGGTCTGTTAAAAGCTGACTGAGAAATGCTGACATTTGGTCTTTCTCTCTGGGATTCTCTCTAGGATTTTCTGTGAGATGGAAAAGGCATCTTGACTTAGATGAACCAAAGATGAGATAGATATTTTAAATAATAGATACAGGGGTTCTTACCCAAAGCAGGAGAGGCTATAAGGTAGCTCGACCCAGGTACAACGCTGGGATCTAGGGCCTAGATTCCATTTTCCCTGCCAGAGTCTTTACAAAATGCTTGGCTGTTTTATTCCGCCCTTTCAGAAGCGGCTGGGAAGTGTGGGAAGGCTGCCCGTCAGGTACGGCCTGACCCACGGGGACCGAAACAGGGTGCGATCGCACTGGCTGGCTCAGACCGTGTCTTCCAGCTGACAATTTGTTGTCTGTGTGAGGGGCAAAAAAGCAGCTTGACTTAGAGAAGCCAAGATGAGATAGATATTTTAATTTCGTGAACGTGCTGGGACTGTTGCAGGGCGACTTTGGGCCTGTCTGAGCTGGTCAGGACAGCCCCCGGGCCTGTCTGGGCTTGTGCTAGAGAAAGGGCGGGGGTCGAGGCAGCCCCCGGGCCTGTCTGAGCTAGTCAGGGCAGGCCCCGGCATGTCTGAGCTTGTCGAGGTAAAGGTTGTCACTTGCCCGGGCTTGTCTTTCGGGAGAGGGGGGCTAGGAAGTGGGTGGGGGCCGGTGGGGAGTTCAAGGAGGGGGTAGACATCCATCAAACTGCCCTTGACAGTTTCCTGGGCAGGCAGGTGGGTGTGGGGTGGGAGCGGGTTCAAACAGCGGTCAGACATCCATCACACGGACCGTTGACAGTTTATTTCACAAAGGCTGTAACATGCCCGGGCTTGTCTTTCGGGAGAGGGGGGGCGGTGGGGAGTTCAACCAGCGGTCAGACAGCCATCAAACGGACCTCGACAGTTTTATTTCACCCGGCAGGTGCGGGGCGGGTTCAACCAGAGGTCAGGCATCCATCAAACGGACCCTTGACAGTTTATTCGACCAATCAGGAGCCAGGGGCGGGTTCAAGGAGGAGTCGGGGCGGGGACGGGGGGCCCTGGACCAATCCGACGCCGGGGAATTCCGACGTGACGTCATCAGGAGGCGACGGGGCGGGACTTCCGGTCTTGCGTCAGCGGGGCGGGACTTCCGGTGTGACGTCATAGGGGGCGGGGCTTAAAGGTCATAAATCATTATGATTGACAGCTCTAATTGCGATTTTGACACATGCCGCCCTGCTATAACTACTAACAAGCCATGGATTACAAGTGACATCAAGGGCCTTTTGAACCAGAAGAAAAAGGCTTTTAAATGCGGTGATCAGCATAAGCTCAAGCGCGTACAGAAGGAACTCCCGAGTCCAGGTCAGGGCGGTGAACGAACAGTACAGGAGAAAACTGGAGCGAAAGATGCAGAATAACAGCATGAAGGAAGTGTGGGATGGGATGAAGATCATCATTGGCTGCAGCTCGAAACGGGGTGCCTCTATTGAGATTAACAGGTAGAGAGCAAACCTGATGAACAACTTTTTTAGCAGGTTTGACCATCCTAACCCACTCTCACTCTAACCTCAGAGTACTGCATCCTCCACCCATCCTTCTGCTGATACCAGCATAGGAGAGAGTTTCCCCCCCCACCCACAACTACAGCAGCCCAGGTAAGCAGAGAGCTGAGGAGACTTCATGCCAGCAAAGTAGTAGGTAAGAGTATCGCCATGACTGTTGAAGGCCTGTGAGTTGGAGCTGGGGAGTCCTCTACAGCGCATCTTCAAGCTGAGCCTGGAACAGGGGAGAATCCCAAGGCTTTGGAAAATATCTTGCATCACCCCAGTCCCAAAGGTATCACGTCCTGGTGAGCTGAATGACTTCCGGCCTGTTGCTCTGACGTCACATGTGATGAAGACCATGGAGCGGCTGCTGCTTCACCACCTGAGGCCACAGGTCTGCCACGCCCTCGACCCTCTGCAGTTCGCATACCAGGAGAAGGTGGGAGTGGAGGATGCCATCATCTACATGCTACACCGATCCCTCTCCCACTTGGACAGAGGCATTGGTGCAGTAAGAATTATTTTTCTGGACTTCTCTAGTGCATTCAACACCATCCAACCTCTGCTCCTTAGGGACAAGCTGACAGAGATGGAAGTAGATTCATACCTGGTGGCATGGATCGTGGACTATCTTACAGACATCTTGCGTCTCGGGAACTGCAGGTCTGACATTGTGGTCAGCAGCCCAGGAGTGCCACAGGGGACTGTGCTTTCTCCGGTCCTGTTTAGCCAATGTACATCGGACTTCCAATACAACTCGGAGTCCTGCCATGTGCAAAAGTTCACTGATGTCACTGCTATTATGGGGTGCAACAGGAGTGGGCAGGAGGAGGAGTATAGAAACCTAATCAAGGACTTTGTTAAATGGTGCGACTCAAACCACCTACAACTGAACACCAGCAAAACCAAGGAGCTGGTGGTGAATTTTAGGAGGCCCAGGCCCCTCATGGACCCCATGATCATCAGAGGTGACTGTGTGCAGAGGGTGCAGACCTATAAATACCTGGGAGTGCAGCTGGATGACAAGTTGGACTCGGCTGCCAATACTGATGCTCTGTGCAAGAGAGGACAGAGCCAACTATTCTTACTTAGAAGGCTGGTGTCCTTCAACATTTGTAATAAGATACTGCAGATGTTCTATCAGACGGTTGTGGTGAGCGCCCTCTTCTACGTGGTGGTGTGCTGGGGAGGCAGCATAAAGAAGAAGGATGCCTCACGCTTGGACAAACTGGTGAGGAAGGCAGGCTGTATTGTAGGCATGGAGCTGGACAGTTTCACATCTGTGGCAGAGTGATGGCCGCTGAGCAGGCTCCTGTCAATCATGGAGAATTTACTGCATCCACTGAACAATGTCATCTCCAGGCAGAGGAGTAGCTTCAGTGACAGACTTTTGTCACTGTCCTGCTCCACTGACAGACTGAGGAGAGCGTTCCTCCCCCACACTATGCGACTCTTCAATTTCACCCGGGGGAGTAAATGCTAAAATTATTCAAAGTTATTATCTGCTTTTACATGCATTTTTATTACTCTTTAATTTAATATTGTTTTTTTGTATCAGTATACTGCTGCTGGATTATGTGAATTTCCCCTTGGGATTAATAAAGTATCTATCTATCTATCTATCTATCTATCTATCTATCTATCTTGAGACATGCCCGAACACCACCAGACAGACACCACATCTTTATAAAAAGGAGGTTTTATTTTCTTCCAAATACACAGTCCTGCACAGCACACTGTGCTCCAACCACCAATCACCACTCCTCCGGGCTTCTCTTTCTCTGTCTCTGGACCGCCTTTCCTCTCTCCACGGGAGCTTTGTCCTGCTCCCACTCCCGACTCTAGCTCCCAGACTGTAGGAAGGTGGGCCCTTTTATTCTCACCCGGATGTGCTCCAGGTGCTCCCTCTGACGACACTTTCTGGTGTGGCGGAAGAGCACTCCGAAGCACTCCGGGTGTCCCTGGAGGGATCCTTCTCCATCTTCCCGGGTGTGGCAGAAGTAAATCAGTCCCAGGCCCTCTGAGACTCAGGGCGCCCCCTGGCGGTGGCCACGGGTCCCAATAGGCGTGAGCCTCCTTGTTCTTCTCCCATGGTCCTCCTCTGATCCAGGGCAGTTGCCCCCTCGTGGCCCGGAGGATGTACATGCCACCTCCCGGTCCTTCCAGGCGTCCCGGCCGGGTCACAGCCCCAGCGACTCGCCACACTATCTAAAAGGTAAGATATCTGTCTTCTCAAGTAATCTTTTGCAGTCCTCAATAGCTAGCTAGCTCTTATGAAAACATTTTCTATATTGACTTGTTATGTGATAATACATATTTTATTCATAGTTTGGTTAGTAAAATTTTTACAAGAATGTTATATTTGTCACCAAGTTCGAGATCTTGTTAAGTTTATAGATATTACCTTGTGCCTTATTAAGAGCTTTTGCGTTAGCATAGTTCTTGCAAAGAGGTAGTTACAGTAAGTTGTTTAAAGCTCTATAATATGGATATTTTATTGATTGTCAGTTTTTATTTAAACATTTATATAACCTTGTAAATGTCTCAAGTCCTTGGCTGTTGAGCTGTTATATATAAGCAACAGTTTGAATTTATAATGTTGTCATACATATTTGATGTTTGAACATATGTGAGTTGATGTGTTTATATTACTTATCAGTGTTTTATATGTATTATACTTACATTTTCACACCATTCGTATGATTAAACACTCTCAACATCATCTTGTGCTGCTGAAAGTCATTGTATGAAGGCATTGAACCTGCCTGAGTTAGTTGGATTTTTTTATTGCTGAAAAGCCCATGTTACATAGAAGATTTTCCCAGAGATTTAATTTGCTGCCTTCATTTACATAATCTTAGCTAGTTGAAGAGAGTTGGCGGCACACTCCTACGAAGTTAATCACCAAATGTGACATACCTTATGACAGAGACCAGTTAGTCTGCGATTGGCTAAGCTAAAATCTGTAATCTGTAAAATTTGTAAAAAATAAACAGAAAATAAGCCAAAGTTTTAGTGCACGTTGTAACCAACCCCGTATAATTTTAACAAGAAAATAGACTGTCCAAGATGGGGGCTCCTCCAGATTTCAGGCATTCTGGGAGGAAGAGTCAGGTCCAAGTGGACAGAACCCAGAGGTGATGTTAGAGAGGGAACAGTGTCAATCTTCCTTTCAGCAGAGGTTGGAAAAGAGAGGCTGTTTTAATACATTGTCATCTCCTGTGTCAGTGGAGAATTACCACCACATAGAGTGTAGCAATGAGGAATTAGGAACACACATGTCTTCAACCTCACAAACAGAACAGAAGCTTGTCTTTCTGATGTCTCTTATTTTATATACTATTCAGAAAATTAAAGGAACACTTTTTAATCAGAGTATAGCATTAAGTCAATGAAACCTCTGGGATATTGATCTGCTCAGTTAAGTAGCAGAGGGGGTTGTTAATCAATTTCAGCTGCTTTGCTGTTAAAGAAATTAACAACAGGTGCACTAGAGGAGCAACAATGAGATGACCCCCAAAACAGGAATGATTTAACAGGTGGAGGCCACTGACATTTTTCCCTCCTCATCTTTTCTGACTGTTTTTTCAGTAGTTTTGGATATGGCTACGGTCAGTGTCACTGCTGGTAGCATGAGGCGATACCTGGACCTTACAGAGGTTGTACAGGTAGTCCATCTTCTCCAGGATGACACATCAATATGTGCCATTGCCAAAAGTTTTGCTGTGTCTCCCAGCACAGTCTCAAGGGCATGGAGGAGATTCCAGGAGATAGGCAGTTTCTCTAGGACAGCTGGACAGGGCCATAGAATCCTTAACCCATCAGCAGGACCAGCATCTGCTCCTTTGGGCAAGGAGGAACTGGATGAGCACTGCCAGAGCCCTATAAAATTACCTCCAGCAGGCCACTCGTGTGAATGGCTCTGACCAAACAATCAGAAACAGACTTCATGAGTGTGGCCCACTAGAGGACATCGGTCCCTGTCCTCACTGCCCAGCACCATAAAGCTCGATTGACATTTGCCATAGAATACCAGAATTGGTAGGTCCACCACTGGTGCCCTGTGCTTTTCACAGATGAGAGCAGGTTCACCCTGAGTGCATGTGACAGAATTGAAAGGGCCTAGAGAAGCCGTGGAGAACATTATGCTGCCTGTAACATCGTGCAGCATGACCGGGGTCAGTGATGGTCTGGGGAGGCACAGACCTCTACAGGCTAGGCAATGGCACCTTGACTGCCATTAGGTATCTGAATGAAATCTTTGGACCCATTGTCAGACCCTATGCTGATGCAGTGGGTCTTGGGTTCCTCCTGGTGCACGACAATGCCTGACCTCATGTGGCAAGAGTATGCAGGCAGTTCCTGGAGGATGAAGGAATTGATACCATTGACTGGCCCATCACCTGACCTAAATCCAATAGAACACCTCTGGGACATTATGTTTCGGTCCATCCGACACCACCAGGTTGCACCTCAGGCTGTTCAGGAGCTCAGGGATGTCCTGGTCCAGATCTGGGAGGAGATCCTCCAGGACACCATACGTCGTCTCATTAGAAGCATGCCCCGACGTTGTCAGGCATGCATCCAAGCATATGGGGGCCATACAAACTACTGAGTACGATTTTGAGTTGCTGCAATGAAATTTGAAATTGGCAAAATGGATTAGCCTGCTGCATCAATTTTTCACTTTGATTTTCGAGGTGTCTTTGAATTCAGCCCTCTGTAGGTTGATAAATTTATTTTCCATCAAACAATGTGGCATCATTTCGTTCCTAACACATCAGTCCATATCATTATAGATATCCCACAGCATTTTTTTCCCATTGTGATCTGATGTGTTTTCAAAGTGTTCCTTTAATGTTTTTGAGCAGTTTATATTAAAACAGAATGGTAAAAGGAAAAAAAGAGCAGAAATTGCTGCTGAACTCGATGCAGCTGTTAACCCATTGCACAGTGCTGAATCTGTTATGTAGCACATTATTGGCTGTCAGAAAAAGGGGCAAATAGGGCTATGCTGGAAAGTTGTAACCTGGTTGGTAAATGTGACATGGCCTGTGATTTTCATTCATGTAATCTGCCATGGCACAGCGATGAGATCAGCAGCGGCAGTCAATAAATCTGACATGCTCCACTCTTACAGTTGCATAATGTGACATTAGTTTAAGAGAACAATTTCAGGACTCACAATGGCAGTGCCAATAAGGGTTTTTAGGGTGCTATTCTTTTTCAGCACAAATCATTTTATCATAAATAAATACTACTGGTCAAATTAAAGAATATGTCAATATTCTGTTCATGCCTTTTGAATTGCCATTATTCTGTAAATATTGTTACTTAAAAGGAGATATTTTCAACAGGTGTAAATCTGTGTGAAATGGTTGAGTTCGGATTTTTGCCATGCTTAGTAAGTTCAGTATTGGCACACTAATGTTTAAACTGATGGATCAATTTTTTTGGTGCTGGTGTTTTTTGATAGTTACAGTTTTTAAACAGTAATCATAGTATGAAGTAGTAACATCATTTCTTTTAAAAAATATTTTCGGGTGAGATAAAAGCATTTACATAATACACAGAGCAAAGCAAGGCTGATCTTAAGTGTTCCTTGTAGAAGACAAAAACACAATACTAAACGTTTTACAACCTATTTAAAATACATCTTAAGTCACTGTGCCATGGTCATCAACATAGTAAATAAGAACAGGGATCATTAACTAAAGGTACAGGAGTTAGAATTTAGCCATCTGAATTTACTCATTTACACTTGACTTTGGCAGTAAACTGCTACAAATACATTTGTTAATTATGTGTTCACTGGCTACTGTAAACACAATAATTTTTTTGATTCGCTTATCTACTGGACTCAGTAAACCTTTAAAAGCCAAGTTCTACGTAAGTTATGCACTGTAAATGTTTTAAATTTTTATCTTATTTGCACAGTATTTGGTAATGTTTTATTCATGATGTATGAAAGCTAATCTCAGAGAAATAAAAGCATATTTGAACAATTAACATTTCCTGGATTGAATTTGTTTTTGAGAGTTCTAATAAATACATTAAAACATTTCTATATAGACAGATGTCTTTTAAGGACAGTAAATGGAGATAATTTGAAATATACTGTGTATGTGTGAAATTGTATGATAATATACTACTAATGCTCTCATTGTTTTCATCATTTTATTGGGCAACAAATAAACTAAAAGTTTAATCATGTGGGTTTTAAGAAACGATTAAGAAATGAAAATGTAACTGTTGTTTAATACCAAGTAATATGTCCCATTTTTTATCAAATTACACTTGTAATCTCAAAAACACTGAAGGATTTCTCATTTTCAACACTTACACTGTATGAGTTCTAAATCAAACTAGACAAGGATCACAAAGCTTAAGAGTAATTAGGTGTAGTCATTTAATCTCAGCACTGCCAAGAGTTTACTTGACAATTTGTTCATTGTTGAATAAATGTCATATCTAGTCAAATGTGTATTGCTGTTTGGATTCTCCGCAAATCCTGCAGTATAGTAAGAAGCTATGGTAGTATATTTTGACTTAAAATAATGTTTCTCGAGAAAAATAATAAAAGTATACAGTATATTCGAGACATAAATATTTTAATTACAAAACTAAATTTCAATGTTGTTCAGAATTTTTTTTATATGATTTATAGTTGACTGTTCTTTTTATACCAATGATGGCTTTCTCAAGGTTATCTTAGAACGTGTGAAAATATATTTGAGTAAATATTACAGTTATTTTGGCTAGCTATATTGACTAAGTATGAAATATGCTGCATCTCTGTCATAAATTTAGGGGTTAGGAAAAAAGCCACAGGGGATGCACAAACCAGTGTGTTTCTTCATGCCTTTTCCAAGCCCGGATAAATGGAGAGGGTTATGTCAGGAAGGGCATCCGGTGTAAAATTTTGCCAAATCAATATGCGGACAACAATACAAATTTCCATACCGGATCGATTGATCCCCGGGTTAACAACGACCGCCACCAGTACTGTTAGCCAACAGAGTGCTGGCAGAAATTAGACTACTGTTGGCCAAAGAAGAAGAAGATGGGGGAGACGTGTCCGGAGGCAGGAGGAGAGGAGGAAGGTAAAGAGAGTGGAACTGATGGTAGGAACTTTGAATGTTGGCAGTATGACTCGTAAGGGGAGAGAGTTAGCAGATATGATGGAGAGAAGAAAGGTTGATATATTGTGCGTGCAAGAGACTAAATGGAAGGGGAGTAAGGCCAGGTGGATCGGAGGTGGATTCAAATTGTTCTATCATGGAGTAGGGGTTATTCTGAAGGAACAGTATGTCAAGAGTGTTTTGGAGGTGAAAAGAGTGTCAGACAGAGTAATGATTTTGAAGCTGGAAATTGGAGGTGTGATGATGAATGTTGTTAGTGCATATGCCCTGCAAGTTGGGTGTACAATGGATGAGAAAGAAGATTTTTGGAGTGAGTTGGATGAAGTGATGAACAGTGTACCCATGGGACAGAAAGTGGTGATTGGAGCAGATTTCAATGGACATGTTGGTGAAGGGAACACAGGAGACGAGGAGGTGATGGGTAGGTATGGTGTCAAGGAGAGGAATGAAGAAGGTCAGAGGATAGTGGATTTTGCCAAAAGGATATACATGGCTGTGGTGAATATGTATTTTAAGAAGAGGGAGGAACATAGGGTTATGTACAAAAGTGGAGGGAGATGCACACAGGTAGATTACATCCTATGCAGAATAGTTAATCTGAAGAAGATTGAAGATTGCAATGTGGTGGCAAGGGAAAGTGTAGTTAAGCAACATAGGATGGTGGTCTGTAGGATGACGTTGGAGATCAAGAAGAGGAAGAGAGTGAGGGCAGAGCCAAGAATCAAATGGTGAAAGTTGAAAAAGGAAGACTGCAAGGTTGTGTTTAGGGAGAAGGTGAGAAAGGCACTGGGTGGTAGTGAAGAATTACCAGACAGTTGGGAAACTACAGCAGGTGTAGTAAGGGTGACAGCAAGAAGGGTGCTCGGCGTGACATCTGGACAGAGGAAGGAGGAAAAGGAAACCTGGTGGTGGAATGGGGAAGTACAGGAGAGTATACAGAGGAAGAGGATGGCAAAGAAGAAGTGGGATAGTCAGAGAGATGCAAAAAGTAGAGAAGATTTCAAGGAGATAAGGCGCAAGGTGAAGAGAGCGGTGGCGAAGGCTAAAGAAAAGGTGTATGATGAGTTGTATGAGAGGTTGGACACTAAGGAGGGAGAAAAGGACTTGTACCGACTGGCTAGACAGAGGGACCGAGCTGGGAAAAATGCACAGCAGGTTAGGGTAATAAAGATGGAAACATACTCACAAGTCAGGAGAGTGTGTTGATCAAATGAAAAGAGTGAGAGTGTGATGAATGAAGAGAACGAGAGAGAGGAGGTTGGATGATGTGGAGATAGTGAATCAGGAAGTGCAACGGATTAGCAAGGAGGAAGTAAAGACAGCTATGAAGAGGATGAAAAATGGAAAAGTCTTGGTCCAGATGACATACCCGTGGAAGCACAGAGGTGTTTAGGAGAGATCGCAGTACAGTTTTTAACCAGATTGTTTAATGGAATCTTGGAAAGTGATTGGATGCCTGAGGAGTGGAGAAGGAGTGTACTAGTGCTGATATTTAAGAATAAAGAGGATGTGCAGGACTTTAGTAACTACAGGGGGATAAAATTGATAAGCCACGGCATGAAGCTATGGGAAAGAGTAGTGGAAGCTAGGTTAAGAAGCGAGGTGATGATTAGTGAGCAGCAGTATGGTTTCATGCCAAGAAAGAGCACCACAGATGTGTTGTTTGCTCTGAGGGTGTTGATGGAGAAGTTTAGAGAAGGCCAGAAGGAGTTGCAGTGCGTCTTTGTGGACCTGGAGAAAGCATATGACAGGGTGCCGCAAGAGGAGTTGTGGTATTGTATGAGGAAGTCGGGAGTGAAAGAGAAGTATGTAAGAGTTGTACAGGATATGTAAAAGGGAAGTGTGACTGTGGTGAGGTCTGCAGTAGGAGTGACGGATGCATTCAAGGTGGAGAGGAATGAAGGTCAGTAGGAACAAGACAGAATATATGTGTGTAAATGAAAGAGAGGTCAGTGGAATGGTGAGGATTCAAGGAGTAGAGTTGGCGAAGGTGGATGAATTAAATACTTGGGATCAACAGTAATGAGGACTTTGGAAGAGGGTTGAAAAAGAGAGTGCAGGCAGGGTGGAATGGGTGGAGAAGAGTGTCAGGTGATTTGTGACAGGGAAAGTCTACAGGACGGGAGTGAGACCAGCTATGTTATATGGGCTGGAGACGGTGGCACTGACCAGAAAGCAGGAGACAGAGCTGGACTTAGCAGAGTTAAAGATGCTAAGATTTGCATTGGGTATGACAAGGATGGATAGGATTAGAAATGAGTACAGTAAATTAGAGGGTCAGTTCAAGTTGGACGGTTGGGAGACAAAGTTAGAGAGGTGAGATTGTGCTGGTTTGGCCATGTGCAGAGGAGAGATGCTGAGTATATTGGGAGAAGGATGCTAAGGACAGAGCTGCCAGGCAAGAGAAAAAGAGGAAGGCCTAAGAGAAGGTTTATGGATGTGGTGAGAGAGGATGTGCAGGTGATGGGTGTAACAGAACAAGATGCAGAGGACAGAAAGATATGGAAGAAGATGATCCGCTGTGGCAACCCCTAACGGGAGCAGCCGAAAGAAGAAGAAGGAAAAAAATTCAGAGGAAGAAAACTGACATGACTGTGCAAGCCTACTGTGTGCATGATTGTGAGTGGCAGTGGATATTTCTCTTGTTCACAGTGTGTTTGTGCTCTCATTGCTGTTAAACTTAACAATGTAATATGGCTTCTTTTAGGTTAAAGAGTAACTTAAAGTAACTTAAAGTAAATGAATAAGCTATCCTGACCACTCTTTTTAAGATGTGGCTGTTTTATTTCTTTCAAAAGGTCTTCTTTTTTTAACCAGTTGTCTCTTAATGATCATAGAAGCAGAAACAACAATGAAGTATCTGATCCTATCATCGCACCTGTGGCTAAACTTCTTAACTGGCACTTTTTGGAAAAAATGAATGCTGCTTCTAATTAAAGCTCTTGTGTAATTAACTGACCTTTACCTTCTCTCATGTTGTAGTTGAAAAGACTGCTCAATATGAATTACAAGCTTTTTTCCATTACTTTCAAAAAACAGGAATCTAGGTTTCATTTTCTTCTTTTTTTCACGTTTACATAGAACTTTAACTCTAAATTGCATCCAAGTAATGACAACTGCAAAAGAAAGGACACAAGCACTAAATGCTAAAGAGAAGCAGCTATTTCAATAACATTTCCACCTGTGAAATCATTAGCGAGCAGGTTCTTAATTAACAATGGCATTTCAAAATAAATAACACAGCAAAATCTCAAGCCCTGGAAAATGTAATGATATTTTTTAAAGTCATATAAGTTAATCTTGTAATGGCACAATTATGGTCTAACACAGTAACTAAGAATATGCTTAATTAGGATGGGAGTTCTAATAAAAAGTAATTTTTGGTTAGAACAAAAACTCTCACCCACTACGGTCCCCAATATACTGAGTTGAGTAGCTAGGCGCTACAGGTTTATTTTTCTAGTACACTCAGCAGCTGGAAATTTTATCTTATCCTCCCAGACCATCTGAATATACTATTTTTAATTGGACTAACATTTCCCCATTATAACCATTAGAGAATCAATAGCTGTCAAAAATTGTTTATAATTTAATTTAACCTTACATCTTACTAGCTGGCTTCCTAAGTAAATATTTGACAGATACTAATCAGTAGAAGACTACTGTCAGGTTCTACAATATTTTTTGAGTGTGCTTCTGCTCTATTTTCCTTTGTTTATTTGTTTCTATTGTTTACCCCCTTTTTTCCATGTTTTGTTTTGCCTGGTGCCCTCCTGTTGTCTCTGACATTAAAGATGGCCTCAATGTCATAATATTATCTTCAAATACATGGTCTTCTGACATCAAAGTATATATTTATCTAACAGTTAAATAATTCCAGTATTTCATCCAGGTACTTTTTAATGACTTTCAGAATTTCTATATCAACTATAGAACTCTGTAATTTATTCCAGATTCCCAAAATTCTTTGTATGAAGAAGAGCTTGCTGAATTCAGTTTTAAATATACTTCCCATTAATTTCCATTGGTGTCCGTGAGTTTGAGATCAGTATTTAGTTAAAACAATTCAAATGAATCAACTTTACTGATGTCTTTGAAAATGTAATGACCTAAATTAAGTACCTACATAGTCTCCTCAGCTCAAGATTTAACTCCCTGAGCCGGTGAGAGCATGACATGCCTTTTAGACATGGGTAACCCCTAATCTCTCTTCTCTGGACAACTTCTAGTACTGCTATTTCTTTTTTATAGTGGGTGACCAGAATTGCACACAGTCCTATAAAAGGAGGCACGGGAGCACAGGAAGATTTTTAACTTCTCTAATTTTTGTTTGGAAGATGTTTAGACCAAAAAAATTTGATTTATAAAGCACGGTGTGTGCATATTTTTATGTAATTTACCCTGAAATGATGTGGCGTATGCTAATCACCCTCATATATATGCTGTCACAATGGTTCAGTATTTCATTGGCTGGTAGAGCATGAGTGCACATTATAATAATGACTCGGTGATATGAATTATTATAAGTGTGGGTCATCATTTAGCTGGTTTCCCTGTTTTTCTCAACCTAATCAAGGATGCAGTTATTTCCCATTTTCTCTGAAATTTTGCGTGCGCATGGGTCAGAGTTGCTACAAATATACAGATGTATCCCTGTCAAGTGTTCTTTTATCAGTCCTGACATTTGCATGAGAAGTTGCATATGTAACTTTTTTGAGCATATGCAAAATTTATAAATGAGACCCTTGATCATTTAACCACGACATATGTATTCAAATTGGACAGTGGCATTCACTGCTAATATGTAACAATTTTTTCTCTTTTACTGCTGTCTACTACTGTCTTTTATTTCTTAGTTGTAAAGCACTTTGAGCTACACTTCTGTATAAAATGTGCTTTATAAATAAATGTTGTTATGACAATGACAGCTGATGTTCAGCTTGTGGCAGAATTAAAACTAAGAGACTTGAAATGGCTTCTGTAAGTACTTACTTAATCCTGATTCCTCAGGTCTTCAAAACAATATATTGTCATGGTCGCCCAGAGGTTCAGTATGGCCGGGACGTCCCTAAAAGAAAAGAAGGAGGAAGAGCATGCTAGGTGGCAACTGCCCTGGACAGCAATGGTTCCCAGGATTCCCTCAAAGCATCCTGGGACATGGAGTCCATTTCCTCAGCCCTGTTGGGTGCTGTGGGTGCCGCCAGGGGGAGCTCACAAAGGACCTGGGGACATGGTAATGGGGGTTGGAATGATGAAGGAAATGGGTACCTGAGTAATGTAAAGTAAGTGTAAAATACCTATACAATAACTATAATTGTAATAAACAAACAATAAAACAGC
>JANRMT010035736.1:0-10422 GCA_026402145.1 Polypterus bichir lapradei | reverse complement strand
TATATATCACTCGCTCGCTTCTTATTGTTTCGCTACCTTCTCAATTATATAATGCATGTTTTCTTCAGCGCTTTTTGGGGCTCTTCCTGGTTTTCTACGTACTGCGTGATTACGTGGGAGGCGTGATTATGTCAAACTCCGCCCCCACGGGTTTCAAGCTCATCTCCATTACAGTAAATGGAGAAAAAACAGCTTCCAGTTATGACCATTACGTGTAGAATTTCGAAATGAAACCTGCCCAACTTTTGTAAGGAAGCTGTAAGGAATAAGCCTGCCAAATTTCAGCCTTCTACCTACACGGGAAGTTGGAGAATTAGTGATGAGTGAGTGAGTGAGTGAGTGAGTGAGTGAGTGAGTGAGTGAGTGAGGGCTTTGCCGTTTATTAGTATAGATTAAGAGTGAACTATGAATTGAAAAATGGTAGTGGTCTGATGTAACTTAAAGGCACCACAAAGAAGATTTAATTTTCAGTTTATTCCACAGTAAACTAACCAGAGTAAAAACATATCAAACATTTACACAGGAGTAACTGGAGTATACTAATATACAAGTATACTTTTAATATACTTATATTTATGTTCTCTTTAAATCTGTCTCCCTGTCAGCCAAACAACTACAGAAAAAAATCCACTTGATACTTGTCAATATATATCTGCAGGTAACTTCTGTTCCAAAGTACAGATTAATTTTAAAAACAATATCCTCATTATACATGGTCATTCAAGAAGATCTGATTTCAAAGCACCATATTTTTACAACCATGAGGCACCTAGGAACCAATCACATACCAATTGAAAGAGGGGGTCATAGAGTTCCTGACTGACCTCTTAAGATGGTTCCTTTCAGTTTGCGCTGTTTCTAAACAATAAGCTCCCTCATCACTGGATTGTCCTTAAAGGAGCCCACTATTTGGCTTTCCACTTCTGGCCCCCAAGATCACCAGGGTACGTCAAGGATTCTGTTTATGTGCCACCACTCCCAACAACACTGGATGATTTCCATAATCACATTGAAAGAGCTATGAGTACAGTGACACCCGACATGCTCAATCGAGTATGGCATGAATTTGACTATCACGTTTATGTTGTCTGTACAGCTGGAGGAGGTCATATTGAGCACTTGTAAAGTTACATAATAAATTTTATGCTCACCTAAACCATTTCCAATTTAAGTGTGTTGTTCTGTAAAGATTTAAAAGTGAAATAAATCATTTTGAAATCGGATTAATCTTTTTGAATCACTCTGTATTGTTGTTTTTTTTAAGTCAAAAGGATCCATAAAACATGCTTTTACTCACCAACCACTTGTTGACAGCTGACGCCTCCTTGCAAAAATAGATCAGTACCAAACAAACATACTTTTATATTTAAATATTTTACTCTTATGCTCTCTGTACACTTCCTTGCCAGTCAAGCAGCCACCCATTCATGTGGCATGTCATTTATGTAATGTAAATGTATTGTCATTTACTCTAACTGATTAGTTAAAGGTGTCTAGCTAAATTCGAATTCTGTTACTGAATCTCCTCTGCAGCTGAAGTTAGTCTTGTAAGTTGCCACCATTCAAATAGAATAATTTCAGCACAACTGTACTCACAAATGAACTGTCCAGCATTTTCAGCAGAAGCACTCACAGCTCGAATTACCTGGTCCCACAAAAATTCCAAGAAACAACTGAAGCTCAAAACAAATGGTGCTAAATGCCAGCCCAATGACTGAAGTATTTTCCCTTTTGACCATAATACACAATGTTGAATCAAACAGTGGGAGCTAGTGGGGCTGGGAATGACCTCCAATTGGAGTTTTGAGTACATTGCTGTATATACAGTATATGCCATCAAAGAGCTTCCCCCTTGGTCCTTCTGTAGCTGTCCAGCTTACTGTTTCAAGCACACTACTAGACTGGTGGGGTCAGTTTGGTAATGTGGGTTAGGGGGGCATTTGGTTTGGAGTGTGAATTTCAGAATCTGAATTTCACAAAGATCTGAATTTCTCACTACATCTTTACGTGTTTGATGATGTGTTTGCAAAATAGCCTCCACACATCTGTCAAACTTGCCTTGCTCACTCACAGCACTGCAAAACGAGTAGTGGGAGCAAACACAAAGGAAAAGTGTGCTTTTTGAAATTTAACTAGTAAGATCAGACTCAGTCAGTTTATCAGAGGCTTGAAAGGGTGCAAACAGTAATGGCCTGTGTGGTAGCCAGTAATTATGTATGGTGGCCACAGATACCTTTTTCTGCCCCTTGGAAGCGCCAGTGTATGTGATACATTCAGCTCAGATTTTAAAGAAACTAGACAGCTCAGTATGCTTAAGTATCTGCTTACAACTGTGGCTTAAAAAACTGCTTCGGTTTTGATAATGTGTAAGAGAAGGTTGTGAGGATTATTATGAACTGAACATGTGGTGGTTTTCGAATGAGGAAATGGAAATGTTTAGTAGCAAACTGCACTTTTTTGCATATTTTTGTATATTATTCTATATAGAGAGACTGTGAAAAACTAACACCGAGAAAACGAAAACACTAAGGTTGATTACTGCCATTCATATATTGGAAACTTAATGCTTTCAATATCTGGATTTATCTGCCGTGCATACTTGTGCTGTAAAGGACATACAATATATGTAAATCTTTGTGTTTACCTGTGATAAACCGGCATTCTCACCAGAGTTATTTCTCTGACTTCCACTCCAGATAAGCGCCAGCTGCCTGAACCCTTAAATGGAAAATGAGCTCTATGGATAGATGGAAGATTTAAGTGAAGAAATAATACAGAAGATGCTTGAACTTGATTTCTCCTTAAAGGATGCCTTGATAAATGTAAATGAAAAGTGTATCTTAATCTGTATACAGATTTTGTTTTACAGTTGTTTTTCCACTTAACACAATTATTTATAGGTGTATTGTACTTGAATTGATATTTATTGATGCTGTTTCAGATATCTGTATTTCCTAAAAATACTTCTGTATTTTGTAGAAAAGCAAATCCAAATTTTCAGATAAATTTTGTGTCGAAAAGGCACCTAGAATCTAGAGTCATAGACACTGAATTTTGAACAGTATTTTTTTAAAGTGCATGCAGCATGTCTCCTTTTTTAACAAGCAGCAATTTCTTCTGTAGTTTTCTATTAGATGGAGAGAGATTGTAAACCATTACAGTGTAGCTTATATCAGCACAAAGAAATGAAACATAGTGTTTAGCTAATGTATTTTGCTTTAAAGTGAAGTTCAGATGGGTTATCTAAAAAACGCCAGATTTTTTCATGTGCTGTTTGCCTTATGAAATGGATAGAATATTTGTATCACTTATAGTTTAGAGCATGTAAGCTTAAGTTGTGCAGCATTCTTTCTAAGCAATAATGGTGAAAGTAATACTTGAAAAAAACACATTTCTTTTTCCATTCATTGCAAATGGTCAAGTATAAAGTCTGGTAAACAACGAAGTATTCCTTTTTTGCCTTTAAATGGTCTTATCAGTAGAGTTAATGTAGGCATTTGAAAAAGCAAGAGGGGAAGTAACATAAAAATAATTGCTATAACTTAGGAAAATGTGATTACGGCTCATTACATTCAAGTAATTTTAAAAACGTAATGTTATTGCTTTTCCTATAAAATATTCAAATAATAATGTGAGCCAGAAAAAATAATTCATCTTAAATTTCAGATGTGAAAATTCACAATGTTATTTTTAAAATATTACCAGGTGTTATTTATTTTGTGATTTTTTTTCAGTTCTTATCACTAAATTGATCAAAAGTAACTGTAATCTATCCAATTATGAATTCTATAATTGTAGAACATATTATTCTTGAATTGCTACCTAATAGGCAAGAGACTTCAGTGCCCCACTCCCCGACATTTCCCAGGCATAACCAAAATTTACATCTCATCTAAAATTCCTAAGACCCACTGAAATGTTGCTATTAATTGCAATTCTGTCAAAAACAGAAAAGGAAAACATTTGAAAAGATGAAGTATTCTTATACATTCTGAAAGTCTGTTTTCTTGTAAAAAGAACAATAATAATGAAGCTTGCCTGTATATGCAGACTAATAAATTCAATGAATATGGAATTAAGTCAGTCAACAAATCACACACAGTGAAGACAACAAAATCGTAAAAGAATTCATTAATATATGGAGTAGATATGAAGTGATGTTCTGAGTTAAATAAATCAGTGAAGACTTTTCTGTCTGGTATTTCTCTCTACAATTATTTTTGTTTAGGGGTAACAAATGCTAAATATAAAACATTAAGTATATTCTGTAAGTCGAATTTAAAGTGCCATAGGAGAATTTAAAAAATGAAAAAGAAGAATCTAAAATAGTTTGTGTTGTTACACTTTTATATTATGCATGACATAATGTTTTTTTAGTCTTTCTTGATGTTTACCTGCATGCCTTCTTATTACAGATCAAAGTGTTCATTTTTGCACAACAGATGAATGCTTCACAATGCCAATACAAACAACTAAAGAGTAATTGCATTTAGGGTCTAACCTTAAAGTAAATATTGCTTGAGTCTGTGGCAGTGGCAACATGGGCTGACGCCAGTCTTATTACTGTATTATCATAACCATCTTAAAGAAATTCTCATTGACACTAACTGTTGCAGAAAATTGGTGATTAAAATAAAAAGATTTGTAGCGGTTCGGTGCAGCTCAGAATTACACCGTCGATTGGATGGTGATTTATTTATTTTTTCAGTGGGGATTTCAGGAACGCACCCAGCCTTGGCCCAACCCACACATACTTGCAGACAGGGCCACAAAACAAACAAATGAATAAATAATATATTGAATGGAAAATCAAATTCAAAAACAAAAATCAGACCACCCTCCCTTTCCCTGATACAAATAATACACCCAGCAATCAATACCGACAATAAACACAACAATATCCTTATTCAGTTCCAATGTGGCAGAAATAGATTAAATGGTGTTGAGTAAAGATGACGATCCCAGCAAAAGCTTTCGTAATAAAAGAATCAAACAGTTCTACCAGTAGTCCTGAGCAGCAAGGAGTGAGATTTGTGGGAGCACTCCCTCTGAAGACACACAAAAACATTTATTTATATAGCACATTTTCATATAAATAATGTAGCTCAAAGTGCTTTACATGATGAAGAAAAGAGAAATAAAAGACAAAGTAAGAATTAAAATAATACAGCACTCATTAACATAGAATAATAGTAAGGTTCGATGGCCAGGGAGGACAGAAAAAAAAATAAAAATCTCCAAACGGCTGGAGAGAAAAAATAAAATCTGCAGGGGTTCCAGACCATGAGACTGCCCAGCCCCCTCTGGGCATTCTACCTAAAATAAATGAAACAGTCCTCATTGTATTTAGGGTTCTCATGGAAGGACTTGATGATGATGGTCATGTAGACTTCAGTCTTTTAATCCATCAATGTAGGAACATCATGGTGCTTTGATTAGGTGGTGGTGGTGCAGGTTGCCACCACAGAAAACCGGGAAATGAAACAGAAGAGAGAGTAGGGGTTAGTATTGATTTTATAGCCACTATGAATAGTTATGATAATCTATACTAATAAAAGGCAAAGCCCTCACTGACTGACTGACTCACTCACTCATCACTAATTCTCCAACTTCCCGTGTAGGTAGAAGGCTGAAATTTGGCAGGCTCATTCCTTACAGCTTCCTTACAAAAGTTGGGCAGGTTTCATTTCAAAATTCTACGCATAATGGTCATAACTGGAAGGTATTTTTCTCCATTTACTGTAATGGAGTTGAGCTTGAAAGCCGTGGGGGCGGAGTTTCGTGTGACATCATCACGCCGCCCACGTAATCACGTGAACTGACTGTCAACGCACTATGTAGAAAACCAGGAAGAGCTCCAAAATGCGCTGAAGAAAACATGCATTATATAATTGAGAAGGCAGCGAAACAATAAGAAGCGAGCAAGTGACATATACTACCATATTCATCAGTGCAGCTACTTCAGAAACAAAGCAAGGTATAAACCTAAACTTTAAATTAAGTTAATAGACAGGCTGCCGCTGGCGTTTTTCATGCCCACGGGTAATGCGGGATACAAGTTTAATGAGAGGACACAGGATATAAACGAGAGTTTTGATCACTTTGTAACTAAGTTAAAATTGCAGGTGAAGGGGTGTGCTTATGCAAATTCCGAGAGACTGTGTTTGTGGGGGATTGACAGTTAAGGCGGGTGGAGGAGTCACGTCATCATATCCCCTCCCATTTACCTCATTTCGCTCTGAGCTGAGCTCCGCGGCTAACGCCATCTTCCGAAGCAACTTCGTCACACTGCCACCTAAAGTCAAAACTTAAATATATAAAGTCAGCGTCGGAATATATAAACTCAGCGCTGGAATATATAAAGTCAAATCTTGAATATATAAAGTCAGCGTCGGAATATATTATCACGCTTGGGTCACAGATTTGCACAGAGACACAGGAGGTCGTAGAAACAAGAAGGATTTTTATTCAAACACTGCAAACACATGAGCTTAAACGTGCTCCATGACAAGTCAGAGATGACAGTTCCGCTAGGAGCAGAGAGAGAGAGCAATAAAAGCAAGCAAACAATCAATTTTCAACTGACAGGCGCTGCACAAGGCTTATAAGTTAGCGGAGTATCGCGCGAGGTTTGCATTACGCGTTATAGCGCAAGTGAGAAAGTAAGGAGCAATGTGAGGGCAGTCTGTGTTTCAGGGGTTGTGGTTTTCCCAGAGGCGTCTGTATCTTCTTGGGGTGCGATCAGCCCTCCAGCTCACACCCTCCCCCTCAGCTTTATTCACATTTCCGTGAATCAAGCGACTCTCTGTACCAGGTTCATTTAGTCTTGATAATACGTCTGCGTTGACGTGTTCAGAACCTGGTCGATGTTTTACTGTGAAACGGTAAAAGTTGTAAGCCCAGAAACCATCTCATGAGGCGAGAGTTTGTATCTTTCTGTCGGTATGACCATTGAAGTGGAGCATGATCAGTTAGCAAAGTGAAGTTTCGTCCCCACACGTAATAGCGAAGCCCTCCAGCTCACAATATAAAGTAAGCGCTGGAATATATAAAGTCAAAACTTCAATATATAAAGTCATCGTCGGAATATACAAAGTCAGTGCTGCAATATCCATCCATTTCCCAACCCGTTGAATCCGACCACAGGGTCACGGGGGTCTGATGGAGCCAATCCCAGCCAACACTGGGTGCAAGGCAGCAACCAATCCTGGGCAGGGCAAATGCATCATTTTCAAAACATTAACCAAGCAGTGTTTTTTTAATTTATTTTTCTGAATACGTTTTTGTTAACTTACTTCAGTTCAGAGTCGTTTCAATCAATATATTTTGACTTTGAGTTTATATATTCAGGAATGAGTTTATATACTCCGATGTTGACTATATATAATCTGGAATCTATACTAATAAACGGCAAAGCCCTCACTGACTCACTCACTCACTCACTCACTGACTGACTGACTGACTGACTCATCACTAATTCTCCAACTTCCCGTGTAGGTAGAAGGCTGAAATTTGGCAGGCTTATTCCTTACAGCTTCCTTACAAAAGTTGGGCAGGTTTCATTTCGAAATTCTACGCGTAATGGTCATAACTGGAAGCTGTTTTTCTCTATTTACTGTAATGGAGATGAGCTTGAAACCCGTGGGGCGGAGTTTCGTGTGACATTATCATGCCTCCCACGTAATCACGCAGTACGTAGAAAACCAGGAAGAGGCCCAAAAAGCGCTGAAGAAAACATGCATTATATAATTGAGAAGGCAGCGAAACAATAAGAAGCGAGCGAGTGACATATACAGCCATATTCATGAGTTCTGCTACTTCGGAAACAAAGCACGATGTAAACCTAAACTTTAAATTAAGTTCATAGACAGGCTGCCGCTGGCATTTGTAATTTAGTGCCTGCCCATATAAGGCCGTCCGTCAGCGGCAATCCAATAGCAAACTGCCACGGGTAAATATTCACGGGTGAAGGACTGTGCTTATGCAGAGGAAGATGAGATGGTCAGGGTGGTGTTTGGCATAAACTCAGCGAAACTGCGAGAGAAAGTTTTAAGTGCCGGGACTTCGGTAACATTAAATACAGCCATGGACATTGCACGACATGGCAGCAGCACAGCTGGGAAACTTCGATGCATGTACACCGAGCGGCTCACGTGAACTGACACAGTGCACAGACAAAAAGCAACAGTTCCGAAGAGCGCTGAACAAAAACCGAATTACACAACTGAAAAGGCAGCAAAAAAATATGAAGCGTGTGATACATACAAGCATATTCATAAATGCAGCTACTGCGGAAACAAAGCACACGGTGGAAATAGTCAATGTCCCGCTAAAGGAAGACAGTGTAAAAAAAAAAAACCCGTGCATGCAGTGTGTCAGGTCTCAGATAAAGAAGAAGACGAGCTGTTTATTGATGCAGTAAGAAACGAATCGATGAATGAAACCTGTCTTCTTTACAATAATTGACAAACACGGAATGTAACTTGAACACAACACATCCTACAAATACGAACCTGATTGAAAGAAATAATGATAATCAAATCCTTGATGACAGCAACACTCAGTAAAACTCACAAAACAATTACTGTATATTGACAGTCATGTTACGTTATTTTTAAAATGTTCCCTTTTCTTTTTCATAGCTTCTTTAACACACTACGTCTCCGCTGCGATACGCGGGTATATATATATGTATATATATGCCCCGATCTACATACTCGAATAATGGATACTTTATTCGCCATCAATGATTGTTTTGGTAAAGCCATACTCAGTGTATTCATTAGATGAACGGTAAAAAAGTAAGAGCGAGGGGAGGATGACTTATTGAGACACGCAGGCAAAACCACAATAGCACGCGGGCTCGATGTACGAAAAAATATATCTTTTCAAGTTCTATTTAGTCCATATGTGTCAAACTCAAGGCCCGCAGGCCACATCCGGCCCGGCGTGTAATTATATCCGGCCCGCGAGATCATTTTATATACTGTATTATGGTTATTAATGGCCCGGGTATATGAAGCGCTGGTAACACAATAAACTACAGATCCCATAATGCAGCGCTTCAGCTGCCTTGCCGAACACTTACCGCGTTAATCAAGTCTAGCTTATGATGGTGCAAGTTATTGCGAAGCTAGCCCACACGATGCCGAAGAGAAAAGTTGATTCTGAAAATAGAGCCTTTAAAAACCGATGGGAGGCTGAGTATATGTTTACTGACATTGCCGGTAAACCCGTGTGTCTCATTTGTGGAGCTAATGTGGCTGTAATTACAGAATTTAATCTTTACAACGACTGACAAACACAGAATGTAACTTGAACACAACACATCGTACAAATACGACCCTGATTGAAACAAATAATGATAATCGAATCCTTGATCACAGCAACACTCAATAACACTCACAAAAAATTACTGTATATTGACAATCATGTTACGTTATTTCTAAAATGTTCCCTTTTCTTTTTCATAGCTTCCTTAACACACTACGTCTCCGCTGCGAATATATATATATACCTCGATCTACATACTCTCAAATACTGTAGATAAGCCACACACCGTGGTGCAATTGTAGAGGCTTTGCCTCTATCGCCTACGTCCGAGGTTCGATTCCCGAGAGTGGATGTACTGAGTATGTACGCGCGCTTCTCGGTTCATTTTAACCTCGCATCTTCTTGGTTTGAGACGTATGACAAAATATGCGGTTAACGCAGAATCATGTTACGTTATTTTTAAAATATTTCCTATTCTTAGCACAAGCACAGCTGAGAAGCTTCGATGCATGTACTCCATAACAAAAAATAACGCATTTAATCACACTTTCATTTCCAAGCAAAGGGGAACTTTTGTCAATGCATGACTTCCTGGTACATCGATTACACTGATGCACACATCACAGCTACACAAATGTTACAGTCAGATGAAGCGCGTTCCTACGACTGATCGGAGGAAAATTTAATTTCAAAAAACTACCCGAGCGAAGCCTTGATAAAAGCATGGTTTTGTGCACAGTGAAAAGCAAGCAAAATTAGATGCATTACAGAAAGCGGACTTTGTGGCTCTTACTGGGGATCATTGGACTTCCGTGACCGTTAGTAATTCTAATTACATCTAATTACAAAATGTTCAATGATCACACTGTTTTAGCCTAATGTACAAAATAATTTTGGCTAAGGTTACTCAGAGTTTAAAGATTAAGTTGGTCAAATTACCTTTTATGTTTCTGACTTGTTTTTTTAAGAAGAAAAACTGCACTTTATGTTGAAATTTTGGTTATTATTATTTAAAGACAATACCATTCTGAAAATGTACTTAAAGTACTTAAACTACCACTTTATTTTTAAGTCTGCCCAATTTTAACCAGGGATGATATTTTTGTTTCTGTTTTGAATTCAAATGCAGTTTAAAAGCATTTTTTTTTT
>JANRMT010035735.1:0-10176 GCA_026402145.1 Polypterus bichir lapradei | reverse complement strand
TTGTGTGCTTAAATACTGGTGTACTTACATAACTCCATGTTGAATTAACCAAAAATACTTCCTTAAACACAATATTCTGAGTAAAAGCTCTGTCTTTATAGGGAATTACTTTCCTTGCTTTTTTCCTTGCTTTCTTTTTTGCTGCTGAGGTTGCTCTAGACTGGTGATTCCCAATGTGGGGTACACATCCCACTGTGGGGCAATTTGATTTTTTAGGGGGGCAATTTTAGAATTTAGGTACGTTAATTTATAAAATGAAAAAACAGAAATTCAATGTTAAAAATGATAGAAAAAAATAAACAAATAGTTTTTATTTTTTACAGAGACATTTATATATTTATATAAACATAGAAGGGATGGTGAAGAACCCTTTAATTTATGATTTTACAACCGGCTTGGGTTTTTCTACTTTGAAATCGTTTTTACCATTAAAATAATATGAATTGTAACAATGATTATAAAATTTTGCAATATAACAAACATGATCAAAGTATTACAAGAAAAGCTATCATTAAAGTTATTTTATATTTATGAAAATCACATCTCTTATTATATGTTTTCAAAACTGTACTTGCTGTATTTTCCTCTAACTTCATATTATATATTTTTTCTTTTTCTTAGTGATTTCTTTGTCAGTACTTCAACTATCCTTTCCCTGTTTCGTTTCCATGTTCTTTGGAAGCTTGTTTAGACCAAATGAATGACATTATGGGCTTCCTTCACGGGAGTAGGAGTTCATTTTTTGAACAGGTAATAATAAGAATAAGGTACCGGTATATGTTACAGTGGGGGACATCATGATTTTAGAGAGGCCTAGATGGGGCATGGCCAAAAAAACGTTGGGAACCACTGCTCTAGTCTAAGTAGCATAAGCTTGGCCATGTATAAAAACTGGGAAAGATTAATAAATACGAAAAATACGTAAGGTTTGCCGAGCGATAAAGATGAAGGGAATGGATTACATGCTTGAATGCCAAAATGGTTATAAACACACACTTCTGCATCAGCCTTAAAATTTGTATGCATTATGTGGGATGTCCACTTGGAGTTTTTGGTGTGTGTTTAATATTATCTGTATACTAGCCGTTCCCTGCAGCTCCACCCGCGTAGTAGTGAAACAGGACAGTGAGGAGGGCCCTGCCTGGCTCCCTACTCCTGACATCACACTTCCTCCTCCCCTCAGCCCGCAGCCTCTGTCTTGGATTAGTGTGAATATATCACTCCTGCAAGCGAGCTCTGATTCTTAGCGCGCTGAGTCGAAAAATCAATCAGAATGTTCAAGCAAATTCTAGAAAAAAACCCGATCTAAATCCGTTAAGTAGTTCTCTTGTGAAAAGCGGACAGACAGACAGATGTTGCAGTTTATATATACATAGAGAGATTCATTTCTGGATGCTGCTTAGCTTCAGCTATACATTGCTTGGGAATATATGTGCAAGATTTAAAGTTGTGAAATCTAAGGTGTCTTCTGTGAGCTGTACATAGATATAAGGACACTGCAGAAATAAGTCCTGGATTTAAAATTTACTGATTACAAAGCACAGTAAATGATCAGTTAAAAAAGGTGGATGCTGTATAGAAAGCCCATGTGAAAATACAAAGAAAAATTTAATTAACTTCTAAAATGAAGGCAGATAGGACTACAACTGGGGTACATGAATAGAAAACTGTACTGCTTTATGAAATTAACATTGACTTGAATAAAGCGAAATATTCAAAATTACCTTAAGTGTTTTTCATTTGTCACTCCCATGGGTGACCAAATAAACTCTACCCTGGTTGATTTTCTTTTATAACAAATATTTTCTATATAGTGGTTTAGAGGGCAGCATGGTGGCACAGTGGTAGAGATCCTGTCTTGTAGTAAGGAGACCATGGTTCGTGTCCAAGTTTACTTGAATTGGCACCATTACATTGGCCCTAATGTGTGTTTGGTGCGTGGGTGTGTGTGTGTGTGTGTTCACACTGAGATGGACTGGCACCCTCTCCAGGGTTTGCTCCTGCCTTGTGCCCTGTGCAAGCTGGGAGAGACTCCAACAAACACTGGTCTGGATTAAGCGGGTTTCAAAATATAGTGTTTGTTTCCCTATCCTACCCCCTTCCAGTTTACATACATGAGAACCCAATAAAACAAGAACATGGTCACTTAACCACAGGAGTAGCTAAGGAGTTGAACCTGAAGCCATATGTTCATGCGGTTAGTTGCTCTGTGGGGTTTCTATTCAGAATAAAATGTGCTGAAAACAGTGAAGCCAAAAACAGCCAGCTGGTTTTAACCTTCGTGAGAAATTGGGGCTCAGTTTTCCGCTAACAAAACCAAATTGCTTATATGGGAATTCAACCTTATTCAAAGACGCTTGACAGTTCTTCACTTAGTTTTGTGTCTTCTAAGTTTTCTCTTTAACCAGCCTGAATTTTGACATTTCTTAACTGTAGTCAAAGTTTCTACCATCCATGAAAGTTGTCCCATTATGATTTCTTTTCATTTCCAGCATGATGTTTAGAGTCAACAAGTTACAATAGGCTCAGTCAAGAAACAGGCCAAAGTCAAATACAGGAAGTCAAATAAAACAAATAACAACACCAAAATGAAGTAGAAGAAACAAAGCAAAATGATATAAACTGGCAAATGTAAGCAAAGAAACACACAAAAAAATTACTGGAGTCTGCAATCTCAGATGACAACTGACCTTCTTACTGTTGTACAGTATACAGGGAGTCCATTAACTGACAGCACCCTTGGAAAACAAAAATGGTGAGGCCTCTGCAGCTAAATTAAAACAACTACAAAACAAAAAACGAATATCACAATCTGTGCCATTTCCCCAAAAACAAGTATAATGAAAAATTAAAAGTTTTGACAAAGTTCAGAAATCCCTGCAACAGATTAAAGAACTTTAGATAATGTAGAGATGGATATTATACTGTGTAAGTTTATATAACTATGTTTATATTAATTTAGCCATTTTATGTATAAACACATACAGTACTGTATACTGCCATCTTTCTTCATCCAACTTTTCTTGGTAACACTTTAGTTTAGGTACAGCAAAAATGCCTCTATTAATACTCATTTACTGTTATGTAACAAGACTTTAACAAAGGCCTCTTTTGGCCTTCATAACATTTAAAACCATCAGTAGCATGCGTGTGGCATGTCGACATGATGGTAACATTACTGGTTAATATGAAGGATTCACGGGTCTTGTACTAAAAATGTAATATCAAGGGAAATTTGTCTCAGCTAAGCCACCTCTGACCCCTCCAAAGTGACGTTTTGTTGGTCAGCCACATTGCAGAGATGAAGAATCACTGATGTTTTGCAAGTGTTATGAAAACCCAAAGAAGTGTATGCTAAGGTCTCCTTACATAATTGTAATAGATGCATTTTTGCAGTATCTAAACTAAAGTGTTACAGTTTTCTTTATCTGAATTATCCAGATGGTTTTCTCTCTATAAGACACACTTCATTTATTCATTATAATGCTTAAAACATTTGAAAACGACTCTACACTATAACCAATTAACCCTGCAATGCACATCTACATTTATCAGTAAATATCTGTGTGATCTTGAAAAATGGCTCCTATAAAGGTAGAAAAAAGTAGTGCAATTTCTTTTTTTGTAATTTTCATAACTACTTGAGAGGTGAACCTTTGGCCCACACCATCAGTGAATAGTCTGTTTCTGTCTCGTGTCCCAAATGAAGACAAATGTGCAGAAGTAAGTACAGACCTCCTATTAATGAGGTTATTAACATTTTTTGATCAGGTACAAATGAACTGTTTAATATTATGGATATATCAAAATTTTGGTGGTTATGTAGGAGTTTAGGAGTATTTTAGTTATGCTTAGAGAAATCAGTTAGGGGTTTTCTGATCAGCAGGAAATGTATTATTTGTTACAATTCAAAATAAAGGTAAATCATTTTCCAACGTTCGTTTTTTGTTTGCCAGTGTGGTTTTGGGAATTAATTAGAATTGGATTAATAGGGATGACTGTAATCTCAGACTGTTTCATTCATTTTTATTGGTCATGAGAGACTGAAACTTATACCTAAAGCAAAAAGCAAGACAAAAACCTTTACTGAACAGGCCAACAGTCCATCACAGGGCCCAATAACACACATACACACACTTTTATACAGGGTTACTTGTGAATCACCAGCTAGGCTATCACGTATATCTTTGGATAGTTGGGAGACAAAACCATAGAGACACAAGAGGATTGTGCAGACCCACACAGCCAGCATCTAGGGTAGGAATTCAAACCTACTGTGATCCTGCCACTCACAAAACTGAAAAAAAAAATGGCACAAGCCTTAAAAAACACTTTGAGATGTATAAAACTAAACTTTGCGTATGTATGTTTCCACTGGGTTTTGCAAACTGGTGGCACCCAACATCCAAGCAGTGATACTGTTTCTATGTCATTTCCCTTTCTTTTTCAGATTTGAATCCATAATGCCGGTAGTATCAAATACACCAACATTAATTGCATTATCATTTACACATTTAATTCACTTGATTGTAATCAAGCTGTAGCAATATAATGGTGCACTGAATGGCCAAACTATTCCAGCTACCATAGCTGTTTTACCGTGGTTAGAAGACATTGCAAATGGAAGAAGAACAAAGCATATATTTAGAGACGATGATGACTGGCTTCTAAGTCGATTTTGATTTTCAATAGCTATCCTTTTGGCTCTGTGTGCTGAACTGGTGCTGGATTTACAAAGGCAGACTTTGAGGAATTGTGCTATACCTGCAAGGTCTGTCCACTCTCGGGTTTTTAACCGCAGGAGCTTTTCAATGTGAACTGGCTGACCGATCATGTATTTCTCAGTCATCACTGAGTTGCGACATGCCAGCTGTATTCGATGGTATTATCCGTTTGTCATCCAGATAGATAAGATTTCCTTACAGTGCGGTTGAACTGGAAAACATAAAAGTGCAATTTACAGCAACATCTGGTTTTCCAAATGTAATCGGAGCTGTCAGCTGCACGCACATTGCTATTGTAGTGGCGCTGGACAAGTTACATCAGCCCGGAATGAATCACCAGAAGAATGAGCTGGCATTACATTATCTATAGCCGGAGGAACTATAAAAACGGCAGCTCTGCTCAGTCACAGGTGGTTATTCCTACTAGTGCGGCAAAAGGCAAGCAGTCCTTTTAAGGATAGTGTGTCACCAGAAAAGAGCCATGTAAAGAGCAGAGAATCAATTCGCTGTGGCACTTGGTGCTAACTATAAAGGCACCTTCAGAGAATCAATTTGGTTATGTAAATAGAAAGCATTTCTACTCTATTAATGTGCTGCTCTATAGTCCACAGAAAGTGTGTCGCAGTGTGCATCAGACAGTGTTACAATTTCATGAATGTAATCTGATGCAGCAGTTATTTTTTAACCAATTCATTTAATAATAATAATTCTTTGCATTTATATAGCACTTTTCTCACTACTCAAATCGCTCAGCAATTGCAGGTTAAGGGCCTTGCTCAAAGGCCCAACAGAGCAGAGTCCATTTTGGCATTTACGGGATTCGAACCGGCAACCTTCCAATTACCAGTGCAGATCCCTAGCCTCAGAGCCACCACATTTAATTTGTGGTCAATATCACATAATACAGCCCTTATATTCTAAGTTAATTGGCCACATCTCTTATTCCATTTTATGACTCCAGAACAATGTCTGTCAGGACACAGCCAGAAAGTCGCCTGGTGGTTTCCGAGGCAGAGGTTTGTGTGTGTGCAGCAGCACCATTAACATGTGGATTCACGTCCTCGGCAGACTTTTCATGTCAACTTTGATACCTGACCACTTCTTTTTTATTTCAGGCACTGCCAACTTTCTGAACTTGGACTCTGGAGTGTTTCCACCACTCTTTATCTCTAGATCAACTTCCTTTTGTTGTTTATACTACTGCTTAAGCCAACAAATAGTAAGTTTTTCCTTGCCTCCACTTTGCATTCCCTGAAATTCTTTTTTTCATGTGCTTTTGCCATGTCTTTTAAGAAAATGATGAACTTAAGGATTTATTTAGATTCATTTGCCCCTCTAAAACGGAGTATAATTCTGGGAGGAGTCGGAGTGGTGCTACATTTCACGCTGACCATAATTTATGAAGCAGAAGTGTGTGGAAGTTGACTTATGCACGGTTTCATGCATCTGAATTTTTTTGTGCGTACAGACATTTCCACTTTTGTCGGTACACCATTTTTAAGTGTGAGTTCAACATGCGGTGTTATGCATAAAGCCCCAGGTCTCAACATCTCAGGCAATTTAGTCCCAAACTCTAAAGGCAGTCTTACTGCATGTACAACCAGTAAATAAAGGGACAAAGGTTCAAATAAGATCATTTCCACAAATGGGGGAGAGGAAAACTGTAAAAAATACTCTTGTATTAAGCGAGTACAAAAGGATTCTACAAAAAGCAAAGGTAAGAGCAAAACCAAAAAACAAACAAAACCCAAGAATCAAAAAGCAGAAATTCTTCACTACCTTAAATTATAGTGGGGTTAGAATGAGCAAATGCAATAAAAAATAAACACACAAACCAATAATCAGGAATCAATCAAAGTGCTGAAGGTGCACCATTATGTGGCATTGCCCCCTTAAGCTCTACAAAAAGGGGACACAACAGAAAACAAATAAAATTAGTGCATACAATCTTATTATTTTTCAAAATTGATAATAAATAAATACCATATTAAAAAATAGTATAGAGACAGAACTTAACTGAAAATAGAATTAATATATCATATGCAAAATAATGTTTAAATAATAACAGAAGGATGAAATAAACAAGGAATATACTTGAACTAGAGAAAAGAGCTTGATTAAAACAATACCAAGAACACTGGATCCATGAGGCAGCAGCGACAATCACTGTGCCCCCATCCCATACGAGAATGTTAATATATTTTTCTATTAAAAAATAAAAATTGTCTTTATTTTTATTTATCACTATGGTAATAAAAAATAATGTTTTGAAATACTGCTACATATTAACTAATATTCTGTGCTGCCTGTGGAGTACTTAAGAAAAATAACACACTATTGAAACATATATCTTCAAGTATAATTAACAGCTGTTCAGAATTCCAAACAAAAACAGGCCAATTTCACCTGTTGATATGGACTATAAAAATATTGTTAATTTGTATACCTCTTGTATTATAAATTTTAAAAACCAGACAAAAAGAAAGAATCCATACATATATACTACCCCACTTTCACTATTCCATTACGTTCATCCTACCGCAATAAAGTGAAACTGTTTTGATGAGGAATTTGAGAGTATGGGAAATCTGGCAATTCAGTCCACAACTTGTGGTCTCAGATTGAAAATCAGCACAACAAAACTACACATTATATTTCATGACCTTTTATAAAATGCATAAAATTGTTTTAAAAATGGAGTTACCACAGAGGAAATAAGAAGAGCTGGAAAGCCATACCACAACTGGGAAAAGTAATGCAAATTGCTGAGGCTCTGTCATGCAGAATGGTTATTTCATTTAAAGTGAAATCTAAGAGGCCCTCCAAAACTGGGCATCCTCTTAAACAGTAGACACGTGCTGGACAGGGCAACGCTTACATTTCAGTTTCATAAGTACTCCCAAGAATCATGTGCAGCCGCTGTTCGGTTTGAAATTACACTATGATCTTATTTGCTTGTTGAAGCACCTTGTAATGGCATGAACTTCATGGCACTGATTATAATAAAGAATTACCTCTTTGCCGAACAACATTTTCACCCATTCCATAACTTTTCTGTACTGGGCAATTCATTTTAAAGCCAATATACTGCAGTTATAATTCAGACAAGAAGACACTAACTAAATAAATACTATATAGTATGCAGTGCATTAATTACAAATTAAATTAATACACAAAATCTTTGCAAATTAAACATTTGCATATTAAATTAATCCACAAAATCTGTTTTATGTTTATTTATCTATTCCTAGCTGGGAAGCTCAGCTCTCTGTTTTCTCTGCTATACTGTAACTCAGTTTTTTTGTCCCATTTACTGATGAGGGACTGCACTGTAATCTATGTTAATGTGGTTAAAGAACATAACGTATGAATTTGGGGTTTGGATGCAGAGTTGTTGGGTCAGATCATTCCATTTGCATTCCACTGTTTATTTTAACTTAGACAAAATAGAAACAATTCATAATGCTATGAAACTATAAGCCAGAAACTCCTCTTGAAATAAATGGAAAACAAACACCATAACCTTCATTCACTTTGGAAAAAAATCCTTCACAAATAAAACAAAAAATTGCAATAGGCAAGTGGACAAAACATTGTTTAGGTTTTTCTCTTTTATGAACATCTGTCAAGTAATCAGGTTGAGTATGTGCCCTTATTTACTCTGCTAAAGATTATTTGTTTTAACTGTGCTTTTCTGACCTTGTCAGGCCCAATCCTTTTCATTTAGGTTTTGGCATTTCAGTGACCTGGAACAGGATTGATCAAGATGGCTAAATGAATGATTTATATTTAAAGTTTTCTGTCATTAATTTCCCCATAAAAATGAGTTGCAGAAGGAATTACTATAATAGTCATCATGAAAATACAACAGAAAAAATGAGCTTCTAATATTATTACATCTGGTCTTTACAGATGGCCAAAAGCGGCAAGTTTGTTTGTTTGACATACTGCACGTATGTCCAGATGACAATCTTCAGATGTTTTATTTCACCTTCATCACTGGATGTTGTGTTATAAATCACACATGAACAACATTTAGGCACACTGATTAGAAAATTTAAAGATAACTCTCATGGAGACAAGTTCATTTTAATATACCTAATACTCAACCAAATAAAGTCTATGAAAGGGAACACATTTAATGATATGACTATAGAGTAAAAATGAGCTTTATAACATAGCGTCCTCAGACTGGCTGTCATACATGTAACCATTCGGCTTGGTTTCGATACAAGTCAAAGGAGACGTAGGAAGGGATTGTAGCAAATACCAGTAGAATGATGTAATTGTTTGTTCCCTCTACATTCCAGGGGCCTCATGTATAAACGGTGCGTGCACACAGAAATGTTGCTTAAGAACGTTTGCACGTTCAAATTACGATGTATAAATCCTAAACTTGGCGTAAAGCCACGCACATTTCCACAGTAGCTCAACCCTGTCATACGCAAGTTCTCCGCTCGTTTTTGCAGACTAGCGGCACCCAGCGTCAAACAGTGCTACTGTTCCTGTGTGGTTTATTTTTCTTTCTTTTTCAGATCCACTTTACTGATGCAGCTTTATAAATACACTGAAATTAACCGCATATTGTTTATTAGTTTAACTAGCAAAATACCCACACTTCACAGCGGAGAAGTTGTGTGTTAAAGAAGTTATGAAAAAGAAAAGGAAACATTTTAAAAATAACGTAACATGATTGTCAAAGTAATTGTTTTGTCACAATCACAACTCAAAACAACAGTTATGAGTTTTGCTGTTATCAAGGATTTGATTATCATTATTTCTTTCAATCAGGTTTGTATTTGAAGGATGTGTTGTGTTCAAGTTACATTCCGTGTTTGTCAACCGTTGTAAAGATAACAGGTTTCATTCATCGAAGTGTTCACTACCCAAATCGCTATGCGAGTATTTAGTGGCAGTGTCTCTATTAAGTTGTGGATTTGCCTGCGAGTATTTAGCGACAGTGTGTCTATTAACTTGTGGATTTTTCTGCGAGTATTTGGCGGCAGCGTCACAAAGTTGTTTTCGTCTAGCTACATCAGAAAATGTACCACGACGTCTGACACGCCTCCTTTTTAATGTTTTCTCACAGCTTGGATTGCTGTTGTCATAATCGGTTTGAGTCTACATATATATATATATACTGTATATATATATATATATATATATATATACACTATATATATATATATCTACATACATATATCTATATACATATATACACATATACATATATATATACACACCTGTCTACATTATATATATACTAGCAGAATACCTGCGCTTCGCAGGGGAGAAGTAGTGTGTTAAAGAAGGTATGAAAAAGAAAAGGAAAAATTTTAAAAATAACGTAACATGATTGTTAATGTAATTGTTTTGTCATTGATATGAGTGTTGTTCTCATATCTATATCTATATATATATATATATATCTGTGTATATATATATATATATA
>JANRMT010035631.1:0-14032 GCA_026402145.1 Polypterus bichir lapradei | reverse complement strand
ACACACACACACACACACACTACAGAGACAAAGAAAACGCGCTGGGAACTTAAATGATAAAAAGTATAATGAAATTAAATTAAATAAATGAAAACAATAATACCACCCCTGATCCCTTCGACGGTATTACAATTAACAAATAAACACGACAAACACGCAGTAAAGTCCATGTATGAAATGATCAGCGGTGAAGTTATGTCCAGTGATTTGAATGATGCGAAGGAAATGGAAAAAACACAGTCCTACCGGTAGTTGCTGAAGTAGGTTGACAGATGAATGGTTCAGGAGCGCTCCTTCTTCCGTGAATGCCAATGAATCCAGACAACGTCCTCAGTAACAGTAACAGGTAGACAAATGATATCCAGACCCCAACACACAATACAATCCAGGACACGAAGATGTATAGCAGACGAAGATGTATAGCAGAAAAACAGCAGGCAGTTCAACAGATATATACAGGTACGAAACAAACAAAACAAAACTTTTTTTCTCTTCGACACCTGCCCTCCTTTTAAACCCATCTGGCCACCTTTGACCCCAACAGCCCCTGCAGGGACTGCTGGGAGATGCAGTTCTAACTAATGGTAGCACCGCTACAAGTGAGTGAGTGAGTGAGTCAGTGAGTGAGGGCTTTGCCGTTTATTAGTATTATAGATGTATAATAAATTATCGGGAAGTTTAAAATAAAATTCCGTTGTTTTGATTTACGACCAACATCTTCCGTTATGGCCCGAATTGTATCCGCTTGCGCGATTGTAAACAAACAACCGAGAGCGTTAGTAAGCGTCAGTCGGAGCCCAGATACATGTGTTTGTGGATGTAATTTCGGTCATTGCAGTGATTTACCTATATATATAATTCACTAAGACCATGCAAGCAAAAGACATAATTGCTAAGGAAGGAAGAGAAGGTAACGAAAGCGATCACAATCGAAACGAAGATGGAAATTGTGTGGTAATATGAGAGTGCTGTTCGTGTGACCGATCTCGCTAATATATACAGCATGTTGAAATCCACCATCTCGACAATTTTACAAAGAAAAGATTTGCATAAGGAGGCTCCTTCTAAACAATAACCTCCTTCCGTTTCATTCTCCTCCTCCTCCCTTCCTGCAGCCCAAAGATGTCAAATTAAATGGTGAGTACAGTATGAAATTGTTGTTTCTAGAATAGAATAGAATGCCTTTTATTGTCACTATACACCTGTATAATGAGATTAAAAGCATCTCCTTCAGTGCAGACATATGTGTAGAACACAAGTAAATAAACAAATAAACAAATGGTGCGAAAAGATGCAAAGAAGTTGCAAAAAAAAAAAGTTCTGTATAGGGCTTGTATGGTTGTTTCTTTAGCCTTAGCATAACACCGGATCTGCGGCCCAGCTTCTGCTTTCTTTCCCTCCTCTGTCTGCGTTGTCTCCTAGACCCGACAACAATCCACAGAGAGCCCGCTGGTCTCGCTATGTTGTCTGGGATGTTGTGCGTGTGATGAAAAACACTCGAAACGGATGTCTGGCTCTGGACACCAATGTCTATAAGGTTCTGACGGGTGTAGCGGATGTTCGCCGAACCGATCGTGCACAAACAAGCAAAAAAAAAAAAAAAAAGTACAAAAACAACAAAAAAGTGCACTGAAAAAGAGCCCTGAGCCGCTGCTACCATGCACGCTGCCATGCTCCCAGCTTAATCTAGCCTACTTCTGGTAGGCTAGGCACTTTTTATAACTTTTTGGTTAGTACATTAGAAAAATTATTGGTGTTTTGGTAAATTATGCACATTATATAACCCTTTTTTTATTATGAAAAGGTTAAGTAAGTGTTGCAGTGGGAGGTTCGGAACGCATATTTCCATTGTTTCTTATGGGAAAAATAGTCTTGACTTACAACCAACTTGAGTTACAACCAGCCCTCACGAGCGAATTAAGTTCATAAGTCAAGGGTCCACTGTATTGCCCATTTAAGTTAATCAAATTTATAACGAGTCTCCAGAAATCCACCCGCCGATGTACCGTATTTGCGTATATAGTTTCAACACAAAGGTTTCATTTTACCAAACTTCTCCGCAATCACTTCCTGGTTTCCATCAAAAATGCTGGCAGTCTCAAATTCTCGCCGATAAACATGATAAATATCCCTGAAGAGACACTTTTAAGGAAATTTAGAAAATTTTGCTTGGAGAAGGGGGTCGGCTTAAATACCGGTCATCGGCAAATACATGTAATTTAGTAGGTAGAAAAGGGGGTCGGCTTATATACCGGGTCGGCTTATATTTTAACTCTATGTAACTCTAATTGCCCAGAGGGGACTGGGCGGCCTCATGGTCTGGAATCCCTACAGATTTTTTTTTTTTTTTTCTCCAGCCGTCTGGAGTTTTTTCTGTCCCCCCTGGCCATTGGACCTTACTATTATTCGATGTTAATTAATGCCGATTTATTTTGTTTTCTTATTGTGTTTTTTATTTTTCTATTCTTTATTATGTAAAGCACTTTGAGCTACTGTTTGTATGAATATGTGCTATATAAATAAATGTTGTTGTTGTTATATTCCGGGATATATTCCAGAATTTCCCAGCAAACTGTTTTATTAGGTGTTTAAGTCTATTGGGTATCATCCTGGGTTTGAGGCAGCTCTGCATTGAACTGCATTGAATTCTATCCTGAGGCTTATGGCTACTATGGTTGCCAACAAAAGGGAATAGTATACAAAGTGCAACTGTGGGTATGCAGAGCTCAAATAAGCTCAATGATTTACAACTACTGTATACCTTCTTTTGAAGAAAGTGGTATGTTTTCTATAAATACAGTTGTGCTTGAAAGTTTGTGAACCCTTTAGAATTTTCTATATTTCTGCATAAATATGACCTAAAACAACATCAGATTTCCACTCAAGTCCAAAAAGTAGATAAAGAGAAACCAGTTAAACAAATGAGACAAAAATATTATACTTGGTCATTTATTTATTGAGGAAAATGATCGAATATTACTTATTTGTGAGTGGTAAAAGTATGTGAGCCTCTAGGATTAGCAGTTAGTTTGAAGTTGAAATTAAAGTCAGGTGTTTTCAATCAGAGGGATGACAATCAGGTGTGAGTGGCCACCCTGTGTTATTTAAAGAACAGGGATCTATCAAAGTCTGCTCTTCACAACACATGTTTGTGGAAGTGTATCATGTCACGAACAAAGGAGATTTCTGAGGACCTCAGAAAAGAGTTGTTGATGTTCATCAGGCTGGAAAAGGTTACAAAACCATCTCTAAAGAGTTTGGACTCCACCAATCCACAGTCAGACAGATTGTGTACAAATGGAGGAAATTCAAGACCATTGTTACCCTCCCCAGGAGTGGTCGACCAACAAAGATCATTCCAAGAGCAAGGCGTGTAATAGTCGACGAGGTCATAAAGGACCCCAGGGTAACTTCTAAGCAACTGAAGGCCTTTCTCACATTGGCTAATGTTCATGTTCATAAGTCCACCATCAGGAGAACACTGAACAACAATGGTGTGCATGGCAGGGTTGCAAAGAGAAGCCATTGCTCTCCAAAAAAAACATTGCTGCTTGTCTGCAGTTTGCTGAAGATCATGTAGACAAACCAGAAGGCTATTGGTAGAATGTTTTGTGGACGGATGAGACCAAAATAGAACTTTTTGGTTTAAATGAAATGCGTTATGTTTGCAGAAAGGAAAACACTGCATTCCAGCATAAGAACCTTCCCATCTGTGAAACATGGTGGTGGTAGTATGATGGTTTGGGCCTGTTTTGCTGCATCTGAGCCAGGACGTCTTGCCATCATTGATGGAACAATGAATTCTGAATTATATCAGAGAATTTTAAAGGAAAATGTCAGGACATCTGTCCATGAACTGAATCTCAGGAGAAGGTGGGTCATGCAGCAAGACAACGACTCTAAGCACACAAGTCGTTCTACCAAAGAATGGTTAAAGAAGAATAAAGTTAATGTTTTGGAATGGCCAAGTCAATGTCCTGACCTTAATTTAGTCAAAATGTTGTGGAAGGACCTGAAGCGAGCAGTTAATGTGAGGAAACCCACCAACATCCCAGAGTTGAAGCTGTTCTGTACAGAGGAATGGGCTAAAATTCCTCCAAGCCGGTGTGCAGAAATGATCGAAAGTTACCGGAAACGTTTAGTTGCAGTTATTGCTGCAAAGGGGGTCACACCAGATACTGAAAGCAAAGGTTCACATACTTTTACCACTCACAAATATGTAATATTCGATCATTTTCCTTAATAAATAAATAACCAAGTATAATATTTTTGTCACATTTGTTTAACTGTTTTCTCTTTATCTACTTTTAAGACTTGAGTGAAAATTTGATGATGTTTTAGGTCATATTTATGCAGAAATATAGAAAATTCTAAAGGGTTCACAAACTTTCAAGCACAACTGTATATAAAGCTTTTCTGTTATGCACTATATTGTTGTTCTACTTTATTTGCATTTCAGCATTCGGAAAAGAACCATGTAAGATTTGCTTTAATTTTTTTTTTTACCACAGTATGTTCTATATATACATACTGTTATGTGTACAATAAATCAGCATTTCAATAAAATACAGTAAATTAGGACTTTAATAAAACATAGATTTTGGGGTAAATAACTGAGTTTGTATTCATTCATTTGCTGCCACTCTTAGAAGTAGAGTAGACTCTGCCTTTCAGTTTTAATCTAAAGTTGCAATATGACATTACTAGGGGGCTTCACCCTCTGCTCGCTTTGTATGAGAAACAATGATGCAAAGTCTGTTAAAATTAGGTTTCCTAAAGTAAAATGCAATGTCTAAAAAGGATCCTAAACTCAGTTTCTGGAGGGTAATATTAAATTAAGGTTTTCATTCCAGCAACTGAAACCTAATTATTGCTACCAATGGAACATACTTTTTTGTCTTACATTTAGTTAACTTGTTAATGTGTAGAACTTTTAGTATCTTATTTTACTCTTAAACATATGCAATCTTACTATAATTTTTTCTTTTGTAAGTTATCAATGAGAAGTAAATATGCACAAGCAAAGGGTAATTTTGTCTGACTTTCACCTGTATGTGTTCATCATAAAGTATCTGCTTTACTCATGTATTTAGATAAAAAAAATAAGAGAAACATTTAAGTACAATGAAGTAGTAATCTGCTTTGGTCTACAAAATATTCTGACAATGAACTTATGAAAGACATCCACCTTTTTAGAAAACTCTTACATTTTTTACATTTCACTAAGCACAAAGATCAACCTCTGTTACAGAAATTGGTCAGTGGAAAGCTATATCTGCTCCGACCTGCCTGTCTTTGAGTTTGCGGCATTTCCTGTAACTTCTGTTTACTAATAGCAGTAATATTTCCCACCTTCTGCATTAAATTCAGGTAATCCAATGTCTGCCTCTCAAGAAGGCAGCATAACAAGAGGAACCCCAGCCAAAGGAACGGTGGAAGCCAGTACCTTCCGTGGCTCAATCACTCAGGTATGCAGTGTTAACTACTTACTTTTCTGGATTTCTGTAACTTGTAGGAATTCTGTAGGTGGCCTCTTTAGGAACTCTGAGTAGCACATTGAGATCAAACTATTTCCTCTTATTTTAAGTGAGTGTAGGTTCTCTATGATTGTATAATGTCAGTTCAGACTTTTGTTATGGAGTAGTTGTTATCTCATATTTATTTTTTATAAGATAATGTGCTTTCCTATATTTTTTTGCAAACAAAGTTTTAAAAAAATAAATCTAGTTCAGGGTTATGTGAATTGAAGCATGTCCTTGTAGGAATGAATTTGTAGTGAATTAAAAGTGCACAGCAGGAAAATTTACACAAGTTTAAGTCACATGTTAGGCATCTGAGATAAAAAACGTACATCCTAGAAAACCAGACCTAGATGAGGGATGAATATGTGCAGTGTTTCAAATCCCTGACTCTGATATTCAGGTAGCTCTAACCGCAGTGCCATCGTGCCTCCGTTAATATTGTTTACTAATATTACTGAAATTATAAACTAAAGCATGTTTTATGATTACAATAAGACGCTAAAAAAGGTTACTAAAAAGTATTCAAAAACAGTAAAATACTAGCAAACTCTACATTATTATTTATGAAATACTGTTGTACTGTATGTCATTTATGAATATTGTTATTTGCTAATTGTACTAATCTATACACATTCACTCCTTAATTACTTATTTAAAAAAAAAAAAAACGCTAACACAAACTGTAAAAATAAGAATAAAAAACTTGTTTTAGTACAGCATTATTAATTTGGCATAAAGTGTCAAAAGCCCCCTCACCTAGTTGCATAGTTACATGGTGCTTGCAACTGCATTGTTCTAGTAATAGTAAGGTAGCTGTTTGAAATAACTCCTTTTTATATGCTTTATTTAGTGGTTATATTAATTTTACAGCTTCACCATTGATGGAATATACACTGATCAGCCACAGCATTAAAACCACTAGCAAGTGAATTGAATGACATTGATTATCTCGCTACAATACCTCCTGTCAAGGGGATATATTAGGCAGCAAGTGATAAGTCAGTTCTTAAAAGTAATATGTTGGTATCAGGAAGAAATAGCAAATGTAAGCATCTGCAAGACTTTGACAACTGTCAAATTGTGATGGCTCAACAACTGGGTCAGAGTATCAGAAAAATGGCAGTTCTTGTGAGGTGTTCCCGACGTGCTGTGGTTAGCACATATCAAAAGTGGTTCAAGGAAAATGAGCCAGCAAAAAGGTTCATTGAGGTACGTTGGGAGCAAGGATGAGCCTGTCTAGTTTGTTACCACAGATGAACTACTGTAGCACAAATTGCTGAAAAAAACTAAGCTGGCCATGAGAGAAACATGTCACAATACACACTGGATTGCATCTTGCTGTATATGGGGTTGCATAGCCGCAGACTTGTCAGAGTGTTCATGCTGACCCCTGTCCACCATTGAATGCTCCTGTAATGGGCATGTAAGTGTCTCAGCCGGACCATAGAGCAATGGAGGAGGGTGGTCTGGTCTGATGAATCATGTTTTCTTGTCGATCATGTGAGGGCTGGATATGTATGTGTCATTTCCGCCTAATATGATGTGATGCTTTGGGCAGCGTTCTGCTGGGTAACCTTGTGACAGGCATTTACGTTGATGTTACTTTGACACATTCCACTTACCTAAAGATCATTGAGACCATGTATATCCCTTCATTGCAACAGTATTTCCTGATGATAGTGGCCACTTTCAGCTGGACCCTGCTACACTGCAAAAATTGTTCAGGAATGGTTTGAGGAACATGTCACAGAGTTCAAGGTGCTGACTTGGCTTCCTAATTCCTCAGATCTTAATCTAGTTAAGCATCTGTGATCCATGGAGGCCCCACCTCGCAACTTGGAGAACTTAAAGGATCTGCTGCTATCGTCTTAGTGCCAGATACCAGAGGAAACCCCTTCAGAGGTTTTGTAGAGTCCATGCCTCAACAAGTCAGAGTTGTTTTGGCAGCAAGAGGAGGACCTGTACAATATTAGACAGATAATTTTAATGTTATTACTGATTGGTGTATTTTATTTTGAAGCTCTGAAATGAATTCATGTAATATTAATAGTTTAGGATGTAAGTTGCCTTCATCTTTTTTTTGTCTTGTTTTGTCCATCCACACCCACTTTCCAGGGTACCCCAGCTCTTTCTCAGTCGGGCATTCCAGCAGATGTTCTTTTGAAAGGTACCATCACCAAATTAGCCACAGAGGACGTCAGCAGTCCTGAAAAGGGCAGAGATGAAGCTATTTCCAAAGCACATGTCATTTATGAAGGCAAAAGTGGCCATGTCCTGTCATATGATAGTAAGTGTGCACTTAAAACTTACAGTGAAGGAAACATTTTACTAAACAAACTGTCTACTTTTTTTACTTAATTTCCTTGCTTGAATTAATAACTTTCATAGTTACCTATGTTTTCCCCCATCTTTCTACCATATTTCAGGAATTGTGATACAGTGTGTTAATAGTGACCTCTGTTTAGTCAGTTCTCTTTACTGTGCAAGGCAAACACTAGTTACAATTTACAATACAATAAAATGTATTTTATATAGCCAAAAAGCACACAAGGAGTGCCTTTGTGGGCTTTATCAGGCCCTGCCTTTTGACAACCGCCAGCCTTGACTGTCTAAGAAGACAAGGAAAAAACCCCAAAAAAATGTTAAAGGAAAAAAAAAAACAAAATGAGAGACCCCTTTCCAGGTAGGTTGAGCGTGCAGTGGGTGTCAAAAAAAAAAAAAGCAGGTAAATACAGTACAATACACAGAATAGCACACAAGTAATCCTCAGTATAATGTAATAGTGAAATAGAATACTACAAGTATATTGTGTAAACTGTTAATAAATATTTTATGTATATATTCTTCCCTGTTATGTGTTTATGCTAACTATAATTCAGAAAAGCTCAAAAGGACTAACAAATTTCATGCTGAATTTTCCAGTCCCGTTCTTGTTGCTTTTTGTTTGCCTGCCATTAAATGCCATCAGTAATAAATTCAGTCCCCACAGGTCTCTGTTTCAATAAGAGACTTCATAAAATTTATGGTTGGGTATGATCATTTATCTAATAACTACCAGCATTATAGATAGCAAAATATCAGAAATAAAATGATCCTAATAAAGAATAATCTGCATAACATTTGTTTGAACATTAGTGGTGTTAGGTGAAATTTGCCAAAGCATTTTTCGCAGCAAATATGCTGTGTATATTAGCTGACCATAATGAGCATGTTATGAGTACTGTCACAGGATATATAGCACTGACCCATGTGGTCTGGTAGTGCAGCACCACATATCTACTAACCCCATTTCTGAAAAAGTTGGGACATGTCCTAAAAATGTAATAAAAAATTAAATTTGTAATTTGGTAATTCACTTGAACTTTTATTTAACAGGCAAAAGGACAAAAAATATTTTTAGTGTTTTCACTGAAAAACCTAATTCTATTTGTTAGACATAAAACAAATTTAGACATTGATATCTGTAACACACTCCAAAAAAGTTGGGACAGAGGCAAAGTAAGACTGTAAAAGTTATAAATGTACCATTCTGTAAGGTTCCTTAATGAGCAGGTTAACGGGTAACAGGTGTGATTGCAGTCTGGGTATAAAAGGAGCATCCACCAAAGGCTCAGTCTTTGCAAGCAAAGATGGGTCATGGCTCACCACTTTGTGTTGAACTTAATGAATTACCAGATTACAGATTTTCGTTTTTTTATTGGATTATTAGAAAGTGTCCAAGCTTTTTTGGAAATGTGGTTTGTAATTTGTATCCATACATATCCATGTGCTGCCCTTGCAAGTCAAAACAAGCTTTAAAGGAGCCCTCCTCCTCCCCTGAGTCAGAATGCGAGACCCTGCTGAATAATAATAATGAAAGACATTACTATTTACAAAAAAAAAGTGTCACACAGTTGTTTCTCGGAACAGCCTATGTGTGTGCCAAGATTTTAACTCTATAAGTGCAATAAGATATGTAATTTATTTATTTTTTACTTAATTGCTAGTTTGAGGCCACTTGTTGTACTTTGTGGTTATCCTTCTGTCTGCAACTTTTGTTGTTTGAGGCATATTGCCACAGTGATTAGCACTCCTGCCTCACAGCTTATATAACATTTTTAGCCACGGTAATCGTTCCTGCATAGTTGTCAGACACTTCTCTAGTCCTCAGTAACACACAAGACTGTAACTTCAATGCATTTTGCATACTTTGGAAAAGTTCCTGACCATTTTTGCTCTATTGCCAAACTCAACAGTGAAGCAAACTCCACATTGTTCAGTTACTACTGCTGGGAACAAGGCAAGGACGAGCCAAGGATGAGTAGCATGTCCAGATTAGATATATAAAACATTAGTAATTTTACATATCAAGTAACTCTAAAAGTGACCTACAGATCATGGAATACTCGCTCCATGACCAAGGTGACACACACATCTGGTGTGATAATTGTCAGACTGACTTGTGAGGAATTCTTCCACATGATGTAAAATTTGGGTGACAACCCTGGAGTACAAATGCAAGGGTCTCTTTGTTTTGGTGCGTTGCATACAGAAGCAGTTTTCATCGGTTGTTGAATTATGCATTTTAATAGGAATACTGACAATGGGATAGTGCCAGGAATTCCCCATCAACTTGAACAAGAATGTATAAAGATAAAGCTCTATAAAAGAAATCCACTGTTCTGCTGAGTACACCATATCTACTCTCAAGAACAGGAAGAAATGTATTACACTTGTAATTGAATGGTTAAATAACTAATCACTGCATTGAAAAGTACGTTTGCCTATGATTATGCACTAGTTACAAAAATATGTAATAAAATCACTTTTTATGTAAATAAATATCTCATTCTGTCTAGCTATTAAAAATGTGAGAGAAGGAACAAGAAGTCCTCGAACTAGCCATGAACTTATTGGAGTGAAGCGCACTTATGATATCATGGAGGGAGGAGTGCTAAACCGAGGTCACCCGGTTAGAGAATCTCCAGTCTCTGCACCTTTTGAGGGTAAAAATATATTTATATTATTATATATTTTGTTTGCTCCTCCAAAATCTTAAAGATGCACAGTAATACGTTTTTAAAGATTGTTCCTTTACTTTGACATTTATAGACCTACCTATTTTGTGTTTAAATTGTAGGACTTATAAGTAGGGTAATACCACGAGATAACACACATCCTGTTGAGACTAAAGAAAGGGCAGTTCACACTGGCTCTATAATGCAAGGTATGGTTGCTTCCTTCATAACTGAAAATGATTTTCGTTTTATGTCTCTGCATTTTCTAAAGTTGTGCTTTTTAGTCTGAAATAATTATTACATTTATCAATGACTATTTTAGTTCAGAAAGTGAATTATGTTTGCTAAGATTTAATAGCATGTTTCAGGTGCTTTTACTTCATTAGCTAAACTGCAGTTACAAAATAAAGTTATGCTACAATAATCATTTTTTTTATGTAGGTACCCCAAGGACATCAGCTGATAGTTTTGATGAAGTTCTTAAGTATGGCAAGCAGATTAAAAGGGAAAGTCCCCCAATTCGTGGGTTTGAGGGAACTGTGGGCAAAAGCAAAGCTTATGATGGTGTGGCTACAATTAAAGAAATGGGCCGTTCTATTCATGAGATTCCAAAGCAGGATGGATGTAGTCAAGAAAGCAGAAAAACTCCTGAAGTGGTCCAGAATACTCGATCAGCTATCGAAGGATCAATTTCACAGGTAAAAATGAACAATGAAAGCTGTAGGGTAGTGCTTGGTATTGAGGGTTTTTGTTTCGTATAATTTTGTAAAAGCTTAAGTCATATATAGATTTTTGAGACATACTCTAGGCCCCCTAAAGGTAGTAGCAAACTAGAGAATTAAAACACATTTTTTTGCCTCTCTCTGACACACTATGTACACAAATCCAGCAAATTATTCAGTAGAATTGCATCTGGAAATACTACTGGGGTTTCTTTATACAAGCAGCAATACACCTGCATAATGCCTCCTGTAACTGTCAAGTCAGAAGTTTTCTTTCTTTTTAAAGTTACTTCCTTTTTAGTCATTCTGGCATGTGTTCAATTCATATTGTACGTATGTACATACATATATGTAATAATAATATATAATATTGTATATGCACACAGTATATACTCTCCTCAGAAAATTAAGGGAACACAAAATGGTATAACAGTAGTCATTGGAAGCCAAAATCTGCAACCCACTAAAGGCTGGATTCAACATCACACCAAGACTCAAAGTCAAAAATTGAAATCACAGGCTGATTCAGCTTGCATGAATTTCATCATGGCAACTCAGAGTAGACTCGGTAGTGTGTATGCCCCCCGTGTGCCTTTATGCACTCCCGACAAAATCTGGGCATGTTCCTGATGAGATGGCAGATGGTGTCAGTCTGTCATACTGCTTGGTAGCATTACATGCACCAATACATAATTCTCAGAGGTTCTCAATTGGATTCAGATCTGGGGAACATGAGTCAATGACATCTGTGCCTTCGTCACCTAGGAAATGTCTACACACTCTGGCCACATGATGTCAGACATTGTCCTGCACCAGAAGGAACCCAGAGCCCACTGTACCAGTGTAGGGTCGGACATTGGATCTGAAGACTTCATCCTGGTACCTAACAGCAGTCAGGATATCGTTGCTTAGCATGTGGAGGTCTGTGTGACAATCCAAGGGTATGCCTCCCCAGACCATCACTGACCCACTGTCATACCGGTCATTCTGGATGATTTTTCGGGCTGCACAACATTCACCATGTCACATGAGCTCAGTGTGAGCCTGCTCCCATCTGTGAAGGGAACAGAGCATCGATGGCAGAGTTAGCAATTATGCTATTCTATGGCGAACACCATTTGAGTTGCATGGTGATGGGCTGTGAGCACAGGTGCAAATGGAGGACATAGAACTCTCATGCCACTCTCATGTAGTCTGTTTCTGACAGTTTTAGTGAGAAACATGCACACCAGTACCCAGCTGGAAGTCAAATTGTAGGGCTCTGGCAGTACTTCTCCTTTTTCTCCTTCCACAAAGGAGCAGCTACTGGTCCTGCTGCTGGGTTGGTGCCCTTCTTTGGCCCTATCCAGCTCTGCTCGTGTAACAGACACCAGTTATTTCCTCCATGCTCTTGAGACTGTGCTGGGAGACGCAGCAAACCTTATGGATGTGCCATCCTGGAGAAGCTGAACTACCTGTTTTAACCTGAATCGGCTGCAGGTACCACTTTTATGCTACCAGTAGTGACAAAGACACTAGCAAAATTCAAGACTATAGAAGAATCAGTCAAGAAGGATACGAAGAGAGCAATCATCTGTGGTCACCACCTGTAAAGCCATTCTCTTTTTTGGGGGAGTCTCCTGCGCACCTGTTGTCATTTTCATTTGCACAAGAGCACTTGAAGTTGATTCACAATCACTTAAGCTTCCTAACTGGATAGATTGATATACCTTAAGCTTAACTGACTTATATATATATATATATATATATATATATATATATATCTATATATATCTATATATATATATATATCTATATATATCTATATATATATATATATATATATATCTATACTAATAAACGGCAAAGCCCTCACTCACTCACTCACTCACTCACTGACTGACTCATCACTAATTCTCCAACTTCCCGTGTAGGTAGAAGGCTGAAATTTGGCAGGCTCATTCCTTACAGCTTCCTTACAAAAGTTGGGCAGGTTTCATTTTCGAAATTCTACGCGTAATGGTCATAACTGGAAGTTGTTTTTCTCCATTTACTGTAATGGAGTTCAGTTGGAGGGGCGGAGTTTCGTATGACATAATCACGCCTCTCACGTAATCACGCATTACGTAGAAAGCCAGGAAGAGCTACAAAACGCGCTTTAGAAAACATGCATTATATAATTAAGAAGGCAGCGAAACAATTAGAAGCGAGCGACTGACATATAAAACCATATTCAGCGGCTCACGTGAGGGGATGCACTAAGTATGTACGCGCGCTTCTCGATTTATTTTAACCTCGCATAACCTTAGTTTGAGACGTATGAAAACGCATGCGGTTAACGCAAAAAGACAGATCACCTATTCACCTATTGAAGCTTCATGAATAATGGATACTTTATTCGCGATCAATGATTGTTTTGGTAAAGCCATACTCAGTGTATTCATTAGATGAACGGTAAAAAAGTAAGAGGGAGGGGACGGTAACTTACTGAAGCACACAAGCAAAACCACAATAGCACGCGGGCTCGATGTACTGACTTGCGCGATCACATTCCAAAAAATATTTCTTTTCAAGTTCTATTTAGTCCATATGAGTCAAACTCAAAGCCCACGGGCCACATCCGGCCCGGCGTGTAATTATATCCGGCCCGCGAGATCATTTTATATACTGTATTATTGTTATTAATGGCCCGGGTATATGAAGCGCTGGTAACACAATAAACTACAGATCCCATAATGCAGCGCTTCAGCTGCCTTGCCGAACAATTACCGCGTTGCTGCAAGTTATTGCGAAGCTAGCCCACACGATGCCG
>JANRMT010035413.1:268-13541 GCA_026402145.1 Polypterus bichir lapradei | reverse complement strand
AAACTACCCCAACGCCCTTTGGGAGAAAAGGAGATGTTGGGGGGGAAAAAACTCCTACTACTGCGGGTCTCTACACAGATTGAGCCGATGCGTTTACAAAGTTATAAAGAGCAGAGCTAAACTAGCAAAAGTGGGTCGATCAATAGAAAGACCATTTATTTTAGATTGAGAACACCCTTTAAAAGAGAGAATGCCAACTTTTTATGGCAGAATGGCGGTTTTTATAAGGTAGTTACAGTAGGTTGGTTGTGTCTGCTCCGTTGTCGGGCAGACAGTATGAAGGCCAGTGGTTGATCTCAGGAGGGAGACAAGGCACTGGTGAACACCATCTTTGTTACAATGCTGTGAAAAGAAGAGATTTCTGTCAATAAACAAAGATGGCAAATTTAACTCAGTGAGAGTGTGCCCGTGTTTGACATGCAAACGATTTACGATGGAGTGATAACAGCACTAACCAAACATATAACAGCAAAGAGAGAAGTTTCTGAATACAGTATGTTAAGACTTTTCTACTGTCTACTTGTCTATTCTAATCATAATATCAAATATTAAATCTGTCATCTGATTTTCAATTTGTAATCATTCTTCACAATCGTTATTTTGTTTGTAAACAATGTAGAATAGGGCGGCACGGTGGTGCAGTGGTAGCGCTGCTGCCTCGCAGTTAGGAGACCCGGGTTCGCTTCCCGGGTCCTCCCTGCGTGGAGTTTGCATGTTCTCCCCGTGTCTGCATGGGTTTCCTCCCACAGTCCAAAGACATGCACGTTAGGTGTATTGGCGATCCTTAATTGTGCTTGGTGTGTGTGTGTGTGTGTGTGTGCCCTGCTCAGGGATTTGTTGCTGCCTTGCACCCTGTGCTGGCTGGGATTGGCTCCAGCAGACCCCCATGACCCTGTGTTATAATATAGCGGGTTAGAAAATGACTGACTGACAACATAGAATAAGTCTGTGAGGGTTAACAGTATCCTGTTATAATAAAAGAGCTACTTGGTAAATACAACCCAGCAGCCTCAGGCGCAGGGCAGGTATCATCCCTGAAAGGCAGAAATCCACTAAAGCAAAAATGACAAAACACAAATGTGCTCACCATAAGGCACAAAGGCATTGGCCAGGATGAGAAGGCCAGGGATTAACAGTAAGACTGCTTGAGTAATTCTCCGTCCAATAAACATCATAAAAAAAGCACAGAGTGCCTTAGCAGGAAAGTCAATGGCTCCAAATATCACTTGAACCAAGAACACGCTGACGCCAAACCTCTGCAGGTCCATAAGTAGGCCATAGAATCCAAAGCTGGTGGCACACCTAGAATTAGAAGACAGAATAACCGAAATTTTAACTTGCTGTTTCAACTTAACACTTGGATACTGTACATAGTGTTTTCTCATCAAATAACATGTGGAAATTATTCTGAAACAATAAAATGAAAGATGATTTGATGAACAAATTTACAAAAAAAAAGGAATTTAATGGTCTAATGACACCATAGTGGACTTTAATAATAAAACTAAGAAAGAAAGAAAGAAATTATATGTAGTGTTAGTTGAAAAGACAAATGAGTACTGTAAAAAATTTGTGGAATTCTGAAAAGTGCAAAACACCTACTTCATTTCTACATTTTTAAGCCAATGGCTACAAGACTAAGGGCCTAATTTTAGTATTAAAGGAATACTCCACCCAAAAATGGTATTTTTTAATAAGTTATTTACACTATGTGATTTGTAGTCATGGCTCAAAAATGGAGAACATAACATAGACTGATAGAATGGGAACCTATGGTGACCAACACTGGACTATAGCAAACGAAATTAAAACATCCAAGAAAAAAATCTCACATTTCTCATGTTGCATAATCCAGTCGTATGCTTTGAGCAGATATTTTTGTTGAAATATTATTAAAAAATACCTCCAGAAAACGTAAGTAATTCAAAAATAGGAAGCACATTCACATTGTGCTTTTGAATTGCAGAAGAGCTTCTTCCCCTCATCCATTGGTCAAGAGCCCTGTCTTGAATTCAAAAGCGCAATGGAGGCACAGCATGCAGTTCTTAATCTTCATCATATGTACCTTTTCTAAGTTAAAATAAAAAGTAAACTAATTCTCTTAAAGTAAAAAAAAGTAAATGAGGTAAGCTGCCAATAATAAAAACTCGCATGTAAATGGTTAAAAGTTTTTAAAAAGAAACTGACACTAAACTGAAAAGTAACTGTCAGGTGAAAATAATAATAAGCATTGAAGTAAAAACTAGTTTTTAAAAAATGGAAATACAGTAATCTTAATTCTTACACACAGGTAATTTAAGATGCGTCAGAGTTTTTCAATGTGTTTTGTTAACTTTATTTTACTATACTGAACTATATAACACTCACCATTTATTCTTTTCTTGTACACAGGCATTATTTTATATTCACTAAAAATGTGTTCCAGTAAACACGTTTCTGTCAGGGTCAGGGCTATATTCTATAGTGGGGACCTCCTGAATATTACATACAAATTTGGGAAGGAGATTCTTTACTGTGCAGAAGGTTTTTCTGAAATTTCTGAAAGCATTGTGGCAGAGGATCTGAGATAACATCTCAGGTGCCAGAAATTGTGTCATGACCAGAAATATCAAAAAACAAAATGAATATAACATACCTTAGTGAGGAACACAAATGCTAACTGAATTTTAAAAACGTGTTAAACGTGTTCTCTGTGGATGAGCTACCATTGATTCCTCACAGCTTATCCAGGTGGAAGATGAACGACAGACCTCCTGGTTTGAAGCCCAGGTGTTTAGTTACTATTCCATAGCAATCTCGAAAGGAGTAAGCAAATGTTATTATTGATAAGAAATGATCTGCACTTGCCATTGAACCACTGGCAATACATTGTCGAAATACTGATCAGATAAAGGGGATTATTAGAGAAGGACTGGAACAGAAAATCTCATTATATGCAGATGATGTGATATATCAGACCCAGAACATTCTGTGCCTGCAGTCTTAACAGCACTCACAGAATTTCAAAAGATCTCTGGTCTCAGAATTAATCTGAATAAAAGTTTACTCTTTCCAGTGAATTCTCAAGCATATGATATCAGATTGGACACCTTCTCTTTTATCATTGCAGAACAGTTTAAATACCTAGGGGTAAACATCACAAGTAAACATAAAGCTCTTTATCAACAAAAGTTCGCCGTCTGCATGGAAAAAATTAAGCAAGACTTGCATAGATGGTCAACCCTTCATCTCACACTAGCTGGAAGAATTAACACTGTTAAGATGAATATTCTTCCTAAGCTCCTTTTTTTATTTCAAAACATCCCAATATACATTAATAAATCATTTTTTAGGCAATTAGATTTGATAATAACCTCATTTATTTGGAATTCAAAACATCCACGCATCAAAAGAGCGACCCTACAAAGACAAAAGGCAGAAGGCGGCATGGCTCTACCTAACTTCCAGTTTTATTACTGGGCAGCAAATATACAGGCGATAAGAACCTGGACACAAATAGAAGAACATACACAGGCTTGGTCCGCAATAGAATTAAAATCCTGCAGTACTTCTTTGTATTCCCTGCTCTGTGCTCCAATAAACACATGTTATCGGCAATACACTAATAACCCAATTGTGCTTCACTCACTTAGAATATGGAACCAATGTAGAAAGCATTTTAAGACGGAGAAGCTTCTATCTGTGGCACCCCTGCAAGAGAACCACCTCTTTCAACCTTCACAAACATATGCAGTTTCTAATATCTGGAAAAAATTTGGAATTAACTTGCTTAGAGATCTTTATATAGACAACGTCTTTGCATCCTATGAACAATTACATTCCAAATTTAACATTCCAGCCACACATTTCTTTCACTATCTTCAAATTAGGAACTTTGTTAAACAGAACCATCCAGATTTTCCTCATCTTGCACCCTCATCCATGCTGGAAAAAATATTGCTCAATCTCAAGGACTCAGACACCATCTCTGCAATATATAAAATCATTTTACAGTCCCTCCCTTTCAAAGATCCAAGAGGACACTGGGAAAAAGATCTCTCAATTAATATATCGGAAAACGAGTGGAAAGTAGCAATGCAGAGAATTCACTCGAGCTCCATATGCGCAAAGCATACAATCATACAACTCAAAATTATATATCGAGCACATCTGTCTCGACTAAAACTCTCCAAAATGTTTCCAGGGCGAGATCCAACTTGCGAATGCTGCAATCAAGTCCCAGCCTCACTGGGTCACATGTTCTGGACCTGCACCAAATTAACATTATTCTGGACAAAAATCTTTAATTACCTTTCAGACAGCCTTGGACTCACAATCCCTCATAACCCATTAACAGCTGTGTTTGGTGTTCTTCCAGATGGGTTTAAAGCGGAGAAAGACAAACAAATTGTGATTGCCTTCACTACACTATTGGCATGCAGACTTATTTTGCTAAACTGAAAGAATCTAAACTCTCCTCTTTTAGTCAGTGGAAAACCGATGTGTTATATTATTTGAAGTTGGAAAAAATCAAATACTCAGTTAGAGGATCTGTACAGACTTTTTTCAAAACATGGCAGGATCTAATCAGTAATATTTTAAAACAAGCTCTTAAAGCACAGAGGAAGCAATTATTTCTGTATTTCTTTGTCTTCTGCATTCATCTCATCAAATTTATTAATTTAGATATGGTTACAAGCCTTAAATTTCACACCGTTTGCCTTGCTCTCTCTCTCTCAGGGGTGGGGATCGATTTGTTCTTAAATCAGTTTTACTTTTTGTAAAAAAATTGATTGATTTGTATGGATTGCAATAAAATTAATAAAACTTCAAGAAAAAAAAAAGAAATGATCTCTTACCAGAGAATCATGAGACACAGAGTGGTCCTTCTTATATAGGGAGTACGGAAGAGATCAATGACAGTGTATATCTTCTTGTCTGACTGCACTTCATCCTGCATATGTTCCTTCAAAACCTATGCTTGGGGGAAAAAGGACATTGGGGTAATTCTTTTACTTTTTAAATCAAAATATCCTTCACTGAGAAGTAACAGGTGTTATACATTCAGATGCTCAAATCATTCATCATAACATCTATTGATAAGTAATTTTCTGTCAAAATTTAAATGATTTACTTTAAAATTGATTAATAACGTTAAACAGAGCCACCCAATTCTATTTTATTTTATTTGTATTGAGGCGGACATATAACCCACCTGAAGGGGCTTGAGTTGGCTCGAAAGTTTGCATATTGTAATCTCTTCGGTTAGCCAATCAAAGGTGTCATTGTGCTTGACTTCTCATTGCATCCATAATTGCTAACACGGTACAACACCCTACTTCTACAATGACTCAAAGGGGAACCGTCTCCTCACACATACTACTTTGCTGAACACAATCATCCAGACCAACTTTACAGATATACAAGCTGAACTGGTAGCCAATAAAGAGAAGCAGGCTAAATTAATTTGAAACGCTTGAACTCTGAAATCCATTGTATCCTGTCACAACTCTTTCATTTGCTCTTTAATGAGGTTACAACCTCAAATGCAAAGCTTACTGATAAGAAAAACGGGGCTGCAGAGACAACCAATGATTTTTTTTGGCTTAAAGTTGGTGTAGCAAATGATAACCCAGAATTGTTTCTCAAAAAAATGTGGCCCACAAAGTCTCCCAGACTGAGCTCATGTGATTATGCAGTTTGATTATTTAGTATATATAAGCTGTGAAAGTCCTCGTCCATTTATTATTAAAACTAGCTGTGCTACTTGTCTCACCATCCGCATCATACACGATGTGGCATTAATTTAGAATTCGCATTTACTGGTCATGTATGTAACAAACATTATCAGCTTATTAAACAGTTATTAAACTGGTAAGAAAGGCAGGCTCTATTGCAGGCACGGAGCTGGACAGTTTTGACATCAATGGCAGAGCGATGGGCGCTGAGCAGGCTCCTGTTAATCATGGAGAATCCACTGCATCCACTGAACAGTGTCATCTCCGGGCAGAGGAGCAGCTTCAGCGACAGACTGCTGTCACTGTCCTGCTCCACTGACAGACTGAGGAGATCGTTCCTCCCCCACACTATGCGGCTCTTCAGTTCCACCCGGGGGGTAAACGTTAACATTATTCAAAGTTATTGTCTGTTTTACATGCATTTTTATTACTCTTTAATTTAATATTGTTTTTTATCAGTATGCTGCTGCTGGAGTATGTGAATTTCCTCTTGGGATTAATAAAGTATCTATCTATCTATCTATCATTTCCCTTATGCTTGCACTACAAAGTGTGGTATTATTATTATTCTCCTTAGCCTGCAAATTAATGATGCACATTGTGGTGGTAACAACCTCAGTTGATTTTGTTACTTGCAGGTGGAACTAGAAATGTGTAAGTTACTGTTCTCCTCTGCTTTCAATTATTAAACTCATTTTGCTTCCTTTTCTGTTGACCTCACCAGTGATTTGATTAAATCCTCCGACATTAAGCTCTTGATTCAAGTTCAGGTTCAAGCACTTTAGTGTCATTGTGTAACAGAACGAAATAATTTTTTTGTGACAGCCCCAAAGTACATTAAAAGAAAAGTAAAATAATTCCAAATATGTCGTATACAGTGTTAAGTGATCAAGTAAATTATTATTGCTCAAAGAATAGCAGCATAAATTGTTATTGTACCTGTTAATAAATAGTACATTACATATTCTGTATTGTATTACATTAGTATATTGCACATTACCAATATAGCTTATTGCACATGTTCAATTAAAAATGATCTCAGACTGAGGAGATTCAGAGTTCAGAAAGTTTATGGCAGATGGGAAAAAGCTATTTTTTAGTCTGTTTGTGCGTACGCGGATTGACCTAAAGTGTCTTCCTGACGGGAGGACCTCAAACAAAAAATTTCCAGGATAAGTTTTGTCCCTGAGAATGTTTTTGGCCCTTCTCACACAGCGAGTCTTATACGAGAGTTCGAGTGATGGCAGTTCAGTCCCAATAATGGCCTCTGCTGTTTTTAAGACCCGCTGCAGGGCTCCTTTAGCAGCCTTGGTGTAGCTGTTATACCAGGCCATCACGCACTTAGTTAAGATGCTCTCTATAGTGCATCTATAGAAATTAACCAGCAGTCTCTGGGGGAGGTCAGCTCTCTTTAGCTTCCTGGGAAAATAGAGGCGTTGTTGTGCTTTGCCTATTATAGCCAAGTTGTTGTCAGCCCAGGACAGGTCTTCTGAAATGATTCCACTGCTAGACAGAGCCCCCTCACTTACTGGCAAACACACTCCTCATTGTACAGTTTCTCTTTGTTAATTTACTGCAGATCTCAATCTGATCCATTTTTTCTAATTACTGCACCTTTCCGCTAAAGAATTAATATTTTCTCTTCTTGTCGTAATTCTTAATCCTGTACAGACTTCATATTTATTTCATGCTTTCTTGTTCTGATCAAAATTTTTCCCACAAAATAAACTTTCTTTTGTGTGTGTGCACAGCTTTCTTTTATATTGCATGACTTTTTGCTATTCAGTCTCAGTTATGTTGGTAATTCTGGTTACTAACTGGGAGCAATTAATGGCTTCACTTGGAATTATACTGCCTCTTATTAATCTCTCTTAAACTCAGAGATGTGATGTGTAAAGACTTTGAACTCTTAACTGACCTCGATAGTCTTCTCACCTAAAGAGCAGAGCTTTATTTTTTTAGCTGGAATTCTTTGCCTTGCCTTAAAAAAAAGTAAAAGTAGGCAGAGCACGGGCACTGGCCTTTGAGATGGCAGATTGATAAAGAACTGTACAGACAAACAATATGAGAAACGGAAATTCAGCAGATCCTACAAGCTTGTTTGTCCAATGTGTACTGAAATTTGGTAAAATCATGCCAATGGGGCATTGTGTGATAGTGCCACTGTGGCATTGGGCACTTCACCAGGTAAAAGCATATGAAAATAGAAATGCTCTAATGAGAAGTTAGGCACTTTGACACTTCACCAGAATTCTGTCCAGTGTCCAAACACTTCAGATTCTCACCTCTGCTGTGATGGCTTCTCCCTCTTTTTGATGTCCATTGATTCTGGCAACCTTTTTGATTTGTTTAAGAGCCTCATCCGATTTTTTATGTATTATCAGCCATCGTGCAGATTCTAAAATCCACCTAGGATAGTAAGACATGTTCTTTAAGAGCATAGTTCTGAACACATTTCCTAAATCAGATTGAAAACATTCAAGTTCATCAGTATTTTGTATACAGCTCTTTTGAAAGTCCTGTATTTATCGTCTCTCAGCTTTTTGAAGGCCATCATGTTTATAGTTTAGGTGTTTACCCGCACATACCATTTTAAGAGTTTATACCCATTTTCTGGTTGAAGCTAGAACCCTATAATCTCTACTTAATTGGAAGGCATCTTGAAATGAATAAATGAAGACATGCCATTCAAATATTCCCCCCTTACTTTCTTGCCCAAATCCTGAAGGTGGACCAAAGCCCAAATGGGATATATATCTCTGTAACCATGAAGCTAAACTATTAGCTATGGATCAATTTATTCTAACATCACAACATTTGCTAGAACACCAGAACTGAATTATTTTGGAAAGCATTTACAGTAATTGCATACCCTGGTAGATAACATAAATACGTTTTCAGCTAAAATATGTGCAGGTATTGTTCATTAAGGAAAACGTGAACAGAAACTAAAGACATACCAACTATAGAAGAAGCAGATGAAAAATGGAGCTGAGATGACCAACTGCAGTTTGCGCCAATCGCGAATCGCATATGCAATGCCAGCCAGCACAAGCTGACCAATGGTGAAACTGAATGAAGTCAATGTACCAATAATTGTGCGAGATTTCATTGGTGTCCACTCTAGAACTGTAAAGAAATGAAAAATAAATATCATTAAATTAAAGCATTTATTTATTTAGAATTACAAATGCAGAATAAAACACTTAATTTATAAAGAAACATTTGAAAATTGAATAAAATTGAAAGTATAATCAGCTTGTTAAGTAGATAAGAGAATATTCAGTCCTTCGTTTATCCACATACCTCCCTCGCCGGTTATCAGAATAGCTTGGACATTCCCACTAAAGGTCGTGTGTCTCTTGATTGTGTAACGCTCACAATCCTCGCATTTACAAGTGAAGACATTAACTTTAAACTTACTACATTCCTTGATAAGAAGAGATTCTCATTTTTTTTTTATTATTTTTTAACTTGGGTTCAACAAATGCGTGAAATATTTCAATACTTTCTTCTAGTATTTCTGCTGTAACTTTACAATCAATTATTTTAGTTGTGTTTGCATTAATTACAAAAAGCACCTATCATCAGTGCTGGCACATTAAATAACACTGACCAAGGAAAGGTGTTTTTTTACTGCCAGTCTGCTATGTAATACATTCTGACTACACATATGTCAATAAATTCATTCCACATAAAATATACACGTTAAAACATAGGCTTCATAATACAATACTTCCATGATACAGTACATCCTAATCACAGGAAAAATAAATAAGTAATATTATTGTTGCAAAAATTGAGAAAAAAGGAGCTAAAAATCAACAAAACACACAAAAAAGCATTCAAATGTTTAAAAATGTATATATTTTTCATTGGTTATATTTCACCCAAACATACTGTATGTTTTTATTTAGTTTTTGCAGTCACAGAACTGAACACAAAACGAAACTCATAGTAATGGCAGATTTTAGCAAATCTTACAGTTTAGTAAGTCGCCCGGCTACAAAGCAGCCCATGAGCATTAGCACTAGAATCCCTAACACCTACCAATCCTACCTGACTTTATATTCTGGATTGTGGACCAGAAGCAGGGAAAAGATATTTGAGAAGGAGAGGAGAGAAGAGGACCATCTTCAGGATCTTCTTAAGAAAATATGTTTCAATTAAATACACTACTGTACAATTATTGACTTAAAATGGAATACCTATGTGAAATTTCCCAGAAATATACTCGTAATTATCTACTTCAAGGCATTTTTAAACTCAAAAATCTTAAGTGAGAGTCAAACTGATGTCTGAAGCCTTTATGTTTATTTTGACCAACGTAACTTTCTGAGCATGGTCATTTTTTAGATGACAGGCTTTTACAGTACGTAAAGCACACAGCCATTAGGCTGAGGACTCACTTAGACAGACGACGTTGAGGACAACTCCAGATATGGCTACGCCAGTCATGAAACGCAGGAAGCAGAAGATGCTGTAGGAAGGTGAAAAGGCAGTACACGTGCCCATCACCGCCAGCTTCAGGTACGAAAAAATGAGGAGTCTGCGTCGGCCAAATCTACAAAAAAACAATAATGGTAGGGTGCTTTTCTAGAATATAACATAAAACAGGCATGGGAAAAGAACAGTCACATTTAATATTGTCTCTGGAAGAAATATTAATATTTAAAGGTTGTGAGTGGTTTTATGATAGATCCATTCACTACATAAATGCAAATTTGTTATCATTTGTGTATCCAAAATGACTGAATGATTAGGCCCTAATTTTTAAAAACTTGCTGCTTATAATTTGAATTTGCTAAAGACCAAAAAATCATAGCAATAAGTTATGATGACAGATTCAGGTGATTGTTAATAAAGAACATTTAAAAGTATATATAAATTGTTAAGACTACTTTTCAAACATATCAGTACCGCTTGCAAAAATTAAATATAACGCATGACTGAATAAAGGGAATTAAAAGAAAAGGAGAATGGCCTGTCTAAGTGGACACTCCACTCATCATTGGCTCTACCCACATGACTGAACGATGAAGCTGTGTTGTGGGACAGAAAATGAGCAAGACTGCCTTGATGCAGCCAGTTCATAGTAGTGGGTGTTAGCCTTGCTCAGGTTTGCACAATCCACATTTTTCACTAAAAGTTTAGGTTTAAAATCCCGGTTATGGCAGTCTGAACCAAACGATCCATATCTGAGGCAGGCATGCATTTCTACAAGTAACTTTATTCAGGTGATTAAATAGCTGAGTTAAAAAATTATGCCAAAAGAGACAAATTACGAATGCAGAACTTGTTGTTTCTTATCACTGATTTGTTGTGGCATCTAATGACCCAATCAAGTCCCATACAAATTGTCGTTGCAGGAAAATAAATTCTAGACAGTCTTAGACTGAACTATAAATCGTCTAATGTGATGAAACATCTTTCTTTGTGGTTACTGATGAACTAATGCCTTAACAGAAGCTTTGTTTGGTCTTCATAGGACTTCTAAGGCACCAATGACAAGCTTTACAACCGATAGTGAATCTATCATCACTTCCAGCGCTACCTAGACCTTGACAATGGCTGTGTTTGCTCTTAATAAGAATAAGACGTCACACCAGTGACAACACTTAGAGTAGAGGCTACCCATTGGGCTTTTTGTGGGTACTTACGGCCATGAACAGGACCTTAAAGAGGCTTTATTTGCTCTTGCAAAGCAGAAAGGAGAACACTTCAGAACAGGGACGGCTATAGCACATCTATTAGTCACTTCATGTCTATGTAGCAAAAACTGTGTTGCATCTTAGTAAGATTTATAAATCATCAGTGACAACTTTCGAGTTGTGGCTGCCAGTGGTGCCAGTATGAGTCTCTGCTATATAGCAGGAGCTTAACGAAGCCTTTGTTTGTGTGATGTAGCAATACGCGACTTGGAGATGCACTCCAGATAACCCTTAGAGCAGGGGTGCCCAATGCGTCGATCGCGATCAACCGGTAGATTGCAAAGGTAGTGCAGGTAGATCGCGTTGCATTCAAAAAAAATTTTTTTTAAACGTCAGTCTATCATATATCCTCCCTATGGCATTTGCCACTTGATTGACATACAGGGCGGCCAGTCTGAGATCTCTTTTCTTCTAACACACTAGACATCCCGTACGCACGATCAAACGCGCGAGCTACTGCAAAACTCCAGCTGTGATCTAGTTAGCCTTTCAATTTATATCGACTAAAGAAGGGATTTTAAAAAAAAATGTTGTTTATCGGCTGAATGTGGAATTGGAAGAGGATTTTTTCTCTCACAATGTCACAATCGAAGTGCGTTTGTCTGATCTGTCAATGTATCATTGCTATTCCAAAGAAGGAAAATGTGGAAAGGCACTTTCGAACTGTTCATAAAAACTACGAAACTGACTTCCTTCCGAAAAGCGATCTAAAAAAAGAGAAAAGAGAGGGCACTAAAATCGCAGTTAATCGGACAGTCATCATTTTTCACTCAAAAGCTCCTTGACTGCATTATTCGGCTCTGCTTATTTATGCCAATCAGCCTTTTCCCACAAAAAGATTATTAAATCTGAATACTGTAGTGACCATAAATGTATTGAATTGTTGTTGTGCCATAAAGGTTATTCAATTATGCAAGGTACGGCGACAAATATTTTATGTATAAAGTATACTCAATATATATATATATAATATATATATATATATACTAGCAAAATACCCGCGCTTCACAGCGGAGAAGTAGTGTGTTAAAGAAGTAATGAAAAAGAAAAGGAAACATTTTAATAATAACGTAACATGATTGACAATTGTTTTGTCATTGTCATGAGTGTTGATGGCCCAACATATACATATATACATACATCCATCCGAACACAGGGTCACGGGGGTCTGCTGGAGCCAATCCCAGCCAACACAGGGCACAAGGCAGGAACCAATCCCGGGCAGGGTGCCAACCCACCGCAGGACACACACAAACACAACCACACACCAAGCACACACTAGGGCCAATTTAGACTTGCCAATCCACCTTACCTGCATGTCTTTGGACTGTGGGAGGAAACCGGAGTGCCCGGAGGAAACCTACGCAGACACGGGGAGGACCCGGGAAGCGAATCCGGGTCTCCTAACTGCGAGGCAGCAGCGCTACCACTGCGCCACCATATATATACATATACACATATATATATACAGATATATATACATATATACACACACATACATCCACATATATATACATATATACATATATATACATATATATATATACATCCACATATATATACATATATATATATGCATACATATGTATATATATGTGTGTGTGTATATATTAGGGGTGGAACTTGATTAAAAAAATTAATCTAATTAATTAGAGGCTGTGTAATAATTAATCTTGATTAATCGTATGTAATCACACATGAAAATTTGCCCCAAATCGCAAATGTGTTTTTTTTAATTTAAAAGGGTTTTAGTGGGCGACAGAATCAAATAATAGACATGGACATGAATATTGTAAACTCAAGCTCTTTTAATTTCTGAAAAAAAAATGCTTTTAAACTGCATTT
>JANRMT010035394.1:3008-13568 GCA_026402145.1 Polypterus bichir lapradei | reverse complement strand
GGGAAGCACACCCCCAGACACAAACAGACAGACAGCAGAATGTCCAATAGCACCAAAATGCCTTCCAACAACTCTCTTCCTTTTTCTTTCTCTTTCTCCTTCTCCTTCTTCTTCTAACCTCCACTGCCCTCCTCACAAGCTCTGTCTCCTTCCTCCCAACTCTGGCTCATCTACTGGAGGTAGGCGGCCCCTTTTATCATGACCCGGATGAGCTCCAGGTGCTCCACCTGACGACACTTCCTGGTGTGGAGGAAGTGTCAGGATAGCACCCGGAGGCACTCCGGGTGCCCGTGGGATTGCTTCCGGCAGCACTTCCTGGTGTGGCGGAAGTGTTGCCATCCAGGATTCCCTAACCGTCCGGGTGGCCCCTGGCGGTGGCCACGTCTTCCCGTAGGGGTGAGTGGCCCAGCTCCGTTCCCGTGGCCCCCAAGCAGACCCGGGCGGCTGCCCTCTCGTGGCCCAGGGAAGGTATCATCCATCTTGGGGACCGTCCAGGCGTCCCAGCTGGGTAGGATCCCCAGTCATCTGGGACAATATATATATATATATATATATATATATATATATATATATATATATATTGTGGAACTGGACCCAACACACGTTTTATTTACAAATATATTTACAATATTTTAAGTGCACACCCGATTCCCCAAAGTCCAGGCCTCACAGTCACAAATTGCCTTCCTTCTGGCCGCCTCCACTCCTCTCTCGAGCTCCGTCCTCTTCCACCCGACTCTTGCTGTCGACGGAAGGGAGGCGGCCCCTTAAATAGCAACCCAGAAGGGGCTCCAGCTGCTTTCCCGGCAATCCCCCGCGGACACACCCCCATGTGGCGGAAGTGCCGGCTGCGCATCCGGAAGCCCTCCGGGTGTCCCCAGTCTTCTTCCCCCCAGCACTTCCTGGTGTGGCGGAAGTGCTGGGCTTCAGGCTTCTTCAGGCACTGGGGTGCCGCCTGGCGGTGGCCACGGGCCCCTACAGGGTCGGGCTTCCAAGCCCTCTACCTGTGGCCCCCAACACAACCAGGGCGGTCGCCCCCTCGCAGTCTGGAGGAGGCAGAAGCCCTCCTCCTGTCCTCCTGGGCGTCCCGGCTGGGCTCCACCCCCAGCTGCATGCGACTATATATATATATATATATATATATATATATATATTTAGATATATATATATATATATATATATGAGCCTTCAGGTGGTCTCTCACACAGTATAAAGATGATGCATTGCATGTTTGACCCAATCAAGTGTGTTGTTTTTTGAAGACAGGCGTTCATTCTGAAATTGATGTTCTGAAATGTCGGGATGAGGGTAGTTTAGGAGTAATAATGTGAGAAATTGAAATAACACGCTGATGTGAAACAGGTAAGGCAGTCGTTTTCTAGGATATGCTTACTTAATTAGTCAGTTAGGGGCTCAGGAGTGTCCTCTCACTGTGAGTAGCCAACGGATTGGTGGCAGTGAGTGGACAGAGCGAGCATTTGCCGGGTGGAGCCTGGAACAGCAGCGGTGGGCACAAGGGCAGAGCTCGCTGGCTCCCCACAGATGCTATAGGATTGGCAATGGGGACACAGGCCAGGAGAAGAAGGGTGTCTGTGGCTGCTGGAGGACTTCTCCTCGGGCTGCAAGGTCCAGACGGGGCAAGGTGAAGAGGAGTCCGGTTTTTAAAGGGACGTCAAGGCTCACTGGATAAAAAAAAAAAAAGACCATAATCAGAATATAAGTTTAATCTGCCACTGTGCTCTGTGCAAATATTTGAAATCAGCTTTTCCTTTCTAATCATATGTACAGCGAACACAAAGCCAGATTTAGCACACAGGAGCCCAGCTTTTAGAACTGCTAGGCAAGCATTTTAAGACAAGACAAGTTAAGGACAAACTGCGAAATGGGCAACGTGCACTATTTCTGTGTGTCAGAGTCAGCATGAAATTGTATCCTCTCTTTGTCTTGTTTGGAATTGTATTATTTACCTAAGTGGGGGCCTGCACATGGAGAAAGAGTATAAAGCCTTTAACATTGCCCGGCACACCTTTGAAGCCGACGGACAGATGGGAGATAACGTCATCCGATCCTGAAGATCCTCCCAGCCAGGCGACGAAAATGGCAGACTGTCTACATTGAGCTCCTACTTCGGTAATAGTCTTGTCATGACTTACTTCATCTGTTATGCCACGTAAATCATCATTAAAGAAAGCTAAGTTATTTCTCCTATGTGATTTCTTACCGCCGTATCACTAAGGGAGGGGTATCGCCTTTCAATATCATATTTATATAGATTTGGGTTATGTAACGCGCTGCAATTAAAAAAAGAACTTATTCCAAATAGCGCCCCCTGCTGGATAGAAGACCGTTCCCTGCCAGTGTGATTGTAACCTCGTGTTCAATGGATTGTTCTACTTATTGAATTTGAACCTCCTCTAGCACTTTGTTTTTCTGGATGATTCATTCTTGCACTTTTTGAATGCTGTTTTATTTTAATGAAAGCACTTTTCACCATCCCCTTGCTTCATGTGTGTTTCGTCCTCATCTGCCACACTCATCCGGTTACGTTATCAACGGTGTCAGGTTCAAGAGGCTTCCGAAAATGAAGACGGAGTGTGGGGCCAACCCACAACCGCCACATACCCTTGCATGGTACTTTCATGACTTCTCCGTCCATAATATTTCTTGACGCTTCTCCATCCTGAAGTCATTGAGAACTTGTGGTCAATTCTCAAGAGGCGGGAGGACAAACAGAAACCCACCAATTCTGACAAACTCCAAGCATTGATTATCCAAGAATGGGCTGCCATCTGTCAGGATTGGGCCTAGAAGTTGATTGCCAGCATGCCAGGGCAAAATGCAGAGGTCTTGAAAAAGAAAGAAGGGCCAACACTGCAAATATGTGCATAAACTTCATGTCACTGTCAATGAAAGCCTTTTTCTTGGCTTCTTTGCTGCCCTTTCTTGACACCCACCAGGCCATCCTCCCTCACACCTGCCTGCTGCCATTCCTGAGCAAGCTCTGCACTGGTGGTGCCTAAAAACACAGCCATGAATAAAGAATGGGACCAAAACATCCTCCGAGAGCAACTTCTCCCACCCACTCAAGAACAGTTTGGTGACCCACAATGAACAATCCAGCATGATGGAGCACCAGGCCATAAGGCAAAAGTGACAACTAAGTGGCTCAGGGAACAAAACATGGACATTTGAGGTCCACGGCCAGGAAACTCCCCATTGAGAACTTGTGGTCAATCCACAAACAAAAACCCACCAATTGTGACAAACTCCAAGCATTGATTATTCAAGAATGGGCTGCCATCTTTCAGGGTTGGGCCCAGAAGTTGATGGACAGACAGCCTGCCAGGGCGAATTGCAGGGGTCTTGAATAAGAAAGAAGGACCGACACTGCAAATATGGACTCTTTGCATAAACTTCATGTCATTGTCAATGAAAGCCTTTGAAACTTCTGAAATGCTTGTAATTCTACTTCAGTGTACCACAGAAACATCTGACACAAAGATCTAAAAACACTGAACACCAACACTTGGGTCATTCTCCAAACTTTTGGCCCTGACTGTACTCTAAGCTCTTGTGTTGCATATTCTTCAGTTTATTGATACTGTAGCTCCGACCTCAGCAGCCCATAGACAGCACAGCCACTTCAAGAATACAGTGGTGCTTGAAAGATTGTGAACCCTTTCGAATTTTCGATATTTCTGCATAAATATGACCTAAAACATCATCAGATTTTCACTCAAGTCCTAAAAGTAGATAAAGAGAAACCAGTTAAACAAATGAGACAAAAATATTATACTTGAGGAAAATGATCGAATATTACATACTAGCAAAATACCCGCGCTTCGCAGCGGAGAAGTAGTGTGTTAAAGAAGTTATGAAAAAGAAAAGGAAACATTTTAAAAATAACGTAACCTGATTGTCAATGTAATTGTTTTGTCACTGTTATGAGTGTTGCTGTCATCAAGGATTTGATTATCATTATTTCTTTCTTTATTTGGAGGACGTGTTGTTTTGAAGTTACATTCCGTGTTTGTCAACCGTTATAAAGACAACAGGTTTCATTCATCGAAGTGTACATCACGCTACTCGTGAATCTAAGATGTTTAACAGGCATTCCCGGTATTAACTTGTTCTAAACGTACCATGGTGTGACGTAAGGGGAGCTGACTGTAAAAAGGCAAGGAGGCGCGTATTTTGAACGAAAAGGGAGAAGACAGCGAAGGAGCGGAAAAGTGAGAACTATTTAAATAAAGAGCTAGGAAGGTGAATGGAAAGAAGCAGCCAGCGGTAAAGCAAAGGAAGACTTCATAATAAGGACGGTTCGGTGCATGTAGAAGGTGTAACAATAAGCCTTATGATAATGTTCCCGCACGGAGGATTTAGAGAGACGCACTGGGAGAAGTATAATCTGAACCTCTGTACAGTTTTGTTTATTTTCAGGTTGTAATGTTCATCAAATTTACGTATCATCTGGTCCAGTGGCGGACCGTGCATCTCACACCTAGGCCTTCAGTAGTGCGCCGTCTGAATCAACCCGCCCCTCAAAAACTAATTTATGGTTATAAAAACCATCTTAATATGCAGAAATACAGTATAAAGAGCCGCTGCATCACAGATAGATAACTCCTGTAGCCACAATACATGCCTTTATTGAATAGACAAACCAGGGGTGAACAAGTTCCTTTCTACTGCAGCCACAGCCGCGACACACATAAAAAACATCAATAATAACTCATAAACTTGCAATATTATTTAGGAAAATCGCAACATTTTACTCACCAAAAATTCGGATTATTTGTAAACAAAATCCATCCTCCTCTCTTTCCTTTCAATTACTCTGTCGTACAGATTATCCGTGCGCTTCAGTTCCTTCAAAAAGTCCCTTTCTATGGCCGTCGAAGCTAATGCTGAAAGTCGAACCCGCCCTGTCGTATTTCTGGCATAAGATTTAATTCGCTTTAGGGCTGAAAATGTCCACTCGACAGAAGCAGTGTACACGGGAATGGTCATCGCCAAATATACCAATGTGAACAGCTGCCCCATGCTCTCATTCAGATTTTTCTGATGAAGGAAGTCAAGGAGATCAGTGGGAGATTTTCCTGCAAAATCATCCATGGCGTACATTACAGTCAGTTCTGTTTTTGGCCGAGACAGATCAAAAACTGCTCCGTTGCTCTTGTGTTAAACTGGAGAAGGCTGCATGCGGGAAATTTATCTTGTATTCCTGAAACTTCTTGGGGTCGAGGAGCGTGACAAACATCCGTTTTTTGTGGTCTTGAAATCTGGTCTGTGTCTGGCAAATAATATTGTCCAGAATCCTGCCATGGAGTTGGCGGTAGTGCGCGCGAGGATCTTGCGCTCGGAGCGCCTGCGGTGCGTTCAGTGGCCTCGTAGAGTTCCTCATATCGCCTTCTATCCAATCAATGGGTCTGAATACGGTGACGTTGCCATACGCCTGCTAGAGGGGCCTACTGACACCAACTCAAAACCTGATTGGTTGAAGCAACAGTTTAATCGACATTTATTCTGTGGTAGAGGGCCTGCAGAACGGATTGTGAAGGCCTCTCTGCCTGGCAACAAATGATGGCTGAAATGTGATTGGTTAAATGCTTTAATACGAAAATACATGTCTGGAAGCAGCACAACCATCAGAAAAGCTATGAAAGGAAGCGGACAGACTATTTGGAATTATTTAATAAGTATTCATGGACAAAATATAATAAACATCAGTTTGTGATTCAGATATTTTTTTAGGCCAGCAGAGAAGGCATGACTTCACCAGGTCTTTACCATCGAGGCTTTATACCCTGCATCTTCTCATTAAACTTGTATCTCGCGAATATCTTGTGCGATCTTGCGATGTCCACGGCTTTATTTAATTTTAGCTCAGACCCGGCACTTAAAAGTTTCTCTCACACTTTCGCTGAGGGAGGGTTTCCGCAGTAGCTGCACTTATGAATATGCTAAGCACAGTCCTTCACCCGCGAATAGTTACCTTATATGGGCAGGCACTCAATTACATGGGAGGCGTGATGATGCGAGACGCAACTCCGCCTCACACGGCGACCGAGCTGCAGGCTTTTACAGTATATGGATGAAAATAGGTTCCAGTTATGACCATTACGCGTAGAATTTCGAAATGAAACCTGCCCAACTTTTGTAAGTAAGCTGTAAGGAATGAGCCTGCCAAATTTCAGCCTTCTACCTACACGGGAAGTTGGAGAATTAGTGATGAGTCAGTCAATGAGTGAGTGAGTGAGTGAGTCAGTCAGTGAGGGCTTCGCCTTTTATTAGTATAGATTTGTGAGTGGCAAAAGTATGTGAACCTTTGCTTTCAGTATCTGGTGTGACCCCCCAATAACTGCAACTAAACGTTTCTGGTAACTTCTGATCATTCCTGCACACCGGCTTGGAGGAATTTGAGCCCATTCCTCCGTACAGAACAGCTTCAACTCTGGGATGTTGGTGGGTTTCCTCACATGAACTGCCCACTTCAGGTCCTTCCACCACATTTCGATTGGATTAAGGTCAGGACTTTGAATTGGCCGTTCCAAAACATTCACTTTATTCTTCTTTAACCATTCTTTGGCAGAACGACTTGTGTGTTTAGGGTCATTGTCTTGCTGCATGGCCCACCTTCTCTTGAGATTCAGTTCATGGACAGATGTCCTGACATTTTCCTTTAGAATTCTCTGATATAATTCAGAATTCATTGTTCCATCGATGAAGGCAAGCCTGGCCCAGATGCAGCACAACAGGCCCAAACCATGATACTACCACCACCATGTTTCACAGATGGGATGAGGTTCTTATGCTGGAATGCAGTGTTTTCCTTTCTCCAAACATAACGCTTTTCATTTAAACCAAAAAGTTCTATTTTGGTCTCATCTGTCCACAAAACATTCTTCCAATAGCCTTCTGGTTTGTCCACGTGATCTTCAGCAAACTGCAGACGAGCAGCAATGTTTTTTTTGGAGAGTAGTGGCTTTCTCCTTGCAACTCTGCCATGCACACCATTGTTGTTCAGTGTTCTCCTGATGGTGGACTCATGAACATGAACATTAGCCAATGTGAGTGAGGCCTTCAGTTGCTTAGAAGTTACCCTGGGGTCCTTTGTGACCTCGCCGACTATTACACGTGTGCCTTGCTCTTGGAGTGATCTTTGTTGGTCGACCACTCCTGAGGAGGGTAACAATGGTCTTGAATTTCCTCCATTTGTACACAATCTGTCTGACTGTGGATTGGTGGAGTCCAAACTCTTTAGAGATGGTTTTGTAACCTTTTCCAGCCTGATGAGCATCAACAACTCTTTTTGTGAGGTCCTCAGAAATCTCCTTTGTTCGTGCCATGATACACTTCCACAAACATGTGTTGTGAAGAGCAGACTTTGATAGATCCTGTTCTTAAATAACACAGGGTGCCCACTCACCCCTGATTGGCATCCCATTGATTGAAAACACCGGACTCGAATTTCACTTTCAAACTAACTGATCATCCTAGAGGTTCACATACTTTTGCCACTCACAAATATGGAATATTCGCTCATTTTCCTTAATAAATTAATGACCAAGTATAATATTTTTGTCTCATTTGTTTAACTGGTTTCTCTTTATCTACTTTTAGGACTTGAGTGAAAATCTGATGATGTTTTAGGTCATATTTATGCAGAAATATAGAAAATTCTAAAGGGTTCATAAACTTTCAAGGACAACTGTATGACGCTTGAGAGGAGGTCATCAACATCAGGGCTTCCTGGGATTGTAATCATGAGAATGACCAGATGTTCTGGGATTTAAGGATCCTCCAAAAAAATAAATGGCTGAGCCCTTCAAGAGCCAGGATGGGTCGAGATTCACCAACCTGCCAAACAAATGCATCAGCGAATAATCCAACAGTCTGAGATCAACGTTCCCCCAAAGTCAAATCAGTAGGACTTTTGGGGCATTTCACCCTCTACAGTGCACAATTCAATGAAAAGATTCAAGGAAATGCAGTCCAACCTCAGTGCATTAAAGGTCAAGGCCGAACACCACTTGCTGAATGCGCGTGATCTCCGATCCCTCAGACGTCACGCCATCTCAAAAAGCGTCACACGCCTGTAATGGATATCGTGACCTGGGATCGGGAATGCTTCAGTAGACCTTTGTCACTCAGCGCCACTCACATCTACAGATCCAAGTTAAGGCTTTTACAATGTGCCAAGTAGAAGCCATACATCACCACTGTCCAAAAGCGCTGCCAACTTCTCTGAGCTCAGTGTCATCTGAGATGGAAAGTCACTCAGTGGAATCGTGTCCAGTGGTCCGATGAGTCAATATTTAAAAAATAAAAAATAACACAGCCATCGTGAAAAGGATGATCCAAGCTTACTACAGTAGGGACTTTAGGGACCTCGACTTCTTGATGTTATTTTTAGGTGAAATAAGTGGAGAGGGCTGGCGAGCTTCATTGGGCTGAATGGCCTCCACTCGTCCAGATTGTTCTGATGCATCAGGTCCAAAAGCCAATGCCCGTCATGGTACTTGTGTCAGTGCCCATGGTATCTGTGAGGGCACTGTTAATGCTGAAAAACATTTTAGAGCAACATTTACAGCCATCCAGCAAAATCTGCCTCCATTTACAAGTGCATGGCTGCATAAGCAGAGAATGCGGGCACAAGATGACGTAGTGGGTGTTTTGGGCAGAATGGCGTATAGACTGTGTAGGGGTCTGAATACTTTCTAAATTCACAATTCTATACAATGTGCGTTTGCAGTTATTGTATATTTTATACACAGTTTGTTACGTTACAATATTTAAAATCTTAAAGAACCCTATGACTGGTGGGCACCATCTGTACCCTGAGAATCCACTGGTGCCGAAGCCAAGGTCCCAAATGAGGATTGAGAATAGCAGATGTGCAGGAAGGCCGTCCTGTTTGCCTTTCTAAGTGCCTTGTGTGCCCTGAACAGATGGTAGCTAGATGCCAGTCACATTCTTTGCCACCTTCACCACCACCCGCTTGGTTCCACCAGGTGCCACAGTGGGATGTGACTTCACTTTATATATGGAGTCACTTCAGAGCTCCTCTGCTCCTTAAGCCTGGTGATGCCACCTCTGCGTAGCTATCAGATCTCAGCCCCAACTCTTTGTATGTGAAGCCCTTGCCTGGTTTGAACGAGATGCCCACCTCCATTTGAAATTCAGACTCCCTCGGTGTGTTTCAGGGGCATTTCAAGACCCTCTAGGTTGGTGGAATTGTAACTCACTTGAGTTTTGTTCTGAGCTCCTCACCTGTGGTGATGAATTTTGTCACCTTGTCCTGTCACACTTGTTCCCAAACAGCTCCCCAGACTGACGTGTACTTGATGATATTAACCTCATTTGTAAGTCGCTTGGCATAAAAGCGTGTGCTAATCATTTAAAAGTAAATGTAAGGTGAGGATGAACTCCATTGAGCACCTGTGGATGTTTCTGAGAAAAGATGGAGAAATGCAGGCTGTCCTCGGCCATCTAGGAAAGTTGCACTTTGGGTGGCCTCCTTTCTCTTCTGTGAAGGCAGACTGGACAACATCAAAATGTCCATAATGTTTCCATGGGATCTCGGTTTTCTGTACAGCACCTGGCCCAGCTGTCCTCCGTGTAGATGAGAATTCAGGCTGCTCAGTGGTAGGTGCTTCGTCTTTATTACATAAGCGGGTCATCTTGAGGACAAGTCATGTGTGTGCAGATGGCAACATTTAATAAAACATTTGTGTCTGTCACTCTCGCAAATTGCTGACAGAATTCGGTGCGCTCTCACTCACTCCGAGAATTAAATATTCATAGATTTTGAATGTAACAAACAGGCCAGCTTTTTTCAATCTGCACAGACACGTTTTAGACTCTTGAGGCCTACAGACTTTAAAGCTGACAAATAGATGTCACTTGTAGAGGAGGTGATCCTTCAGGGGACTTGGGTTCAAACCCTGCTCTGCTGGCTCACTCGCTGGAACTGGCATGTTCAGCCACTGACTTTCCTCCTGACCCTTCAGTTTTCCCTGCCACATCTGAATGACGTCCACTTTAGGGTGACTGGTGATTGGAATTTGGGCCCTTAAGACAGTCAGTGAGTGAGTGAGGGGACTGGCGTCCCACCTGGTGCTGAATCCTTCATTACAGTCAAGGTTGCCTGTCACACACATACGCATAGAGGGAATATGGCCCTGTCAGTGAGCCAGTGAGTGAGGGGACTGGCATCCCACCCAGGGTTCAATCCTACCTTACAACCAATGCCATCTGTCACACGCGTACACATATGAGGAATATGGCCCTGTCAGTCAGCCTGGGAGTGAGTGAGGGGACTGGCACCCCACCCGGGGTTCAATCCTACCTTACAACCAATGCCATCTGTCACAGGCGTACACATATGAGGAATATGGCCCTGTCAGTCAGTGAGTGAGGGGACTGAAACCCCACCCGGGGCTGAATCCTTCATTACAGTCAAGGCTACTTGTCATGTGCACATGCATAGGGAGACTATGGCCCTGTCAGTCAGTGAGTAGATGAGAGGACTGGCATTCTACCCAGGGTTCAATCCTA
>JANRMT010035377.1:0-13089 GCA_026402145.1 Polypterus bichir lapradei | reverse complement strand
GGGTGGCTGCCCCAAACCTTTATCTGTCTTTGTCTCGTTTTATTACAGTGGCGTAGTCGGCAGGATGGAGAAGTCCCAGAAGAGAAGGGGACAGGACCTGCAATACACCCAGGTGGGAGCGTACCGGGGCCGAGTATTCAGGCGGGGAGGGTGCCCCGTGGTTCGGCGTGACCCGGTGCGGGCTCCGCTCCCAGCACGCATAACTAGGCCACCTGGAGAGGCCAGGGAGTGTGCGGGTGGGGCTCACAGAATTGGGCTGCCCTGGAGGGGGGAGGCAGAAGGGACTCAGTATGCTCTCTTGGGGGAGAGTGCCTGCCTCCCTGTGAAACCAAAGCCCCATTTACCACCTAGGGGTGCCCCAGACTGGCAGGTGAATAAAATAAAAAATTGGAGGTTGGACCCTGAGCGGCCGGCCAACAAACAAGCCTGGTCCTTATGGGCAACGGTAGGGCACTGGCTACGGCCATTTGAAAACACGCCCTACCAAATAATAGAGCAGGTAGCTTGCTATCTGCTCCTGGAAGCGCTTCCCCGTGGCTTCACCCAGCCGGTCTGGGGCAAGCAGTTTAAGAACATGGCAGAGCTCATAGAGCTTCTGGAGACACAGAGGGCGGCCTCACACTCTGGGGGAGCAGAACCGTCCTTATGTCAAACTCACCCGGGGTACGTCCCAAGACCTAGCCCCTCCCTGTACAACCCGGAGCTTGTATTGGCGTCCGCGGTGCCGCGGGCGCGCAAACCGCTTGGAGACGAGGAGGAATGCAGGTGGAGGGCGAGGAGGGGTTGGTGTGCTCTGGTTAATCCGTTGGCGGTCCCCCATACTGGCGTAGTGATCGTCAACGGACACAAGACCACCGTGTTGTTGGATTCCGGCAGCAACATTTCCATTGTTGCCCGCCGCTTTGTGCAACCGCAACAGTGGCTAAAGTTTAAGACCGGTATAACCTGTGTCCACGGAGAAATCCGCTGGTACAGGACCGCCGCTTGTATCATCAGTTACGGAGGGTCCGTTTGTAAACTCGCCGTAGCGGTCCTACCGGATCCTCCACACCCGGTGATACTAGGGCAGGACTGGTCTAAAATTAAAAGCGGTGTGACACATACCACTCCCGGCGTTAATTTGGGCCTCGTTATGGACGGAGATGAACCGTCTCAAGCTGCCTCCACGCCGTGTAATCAGCCGGCAGAGAGAGACGAAGCAGTCGCCCTGAGTGACGTGGCAACCCCCGGGCCGTCGCGTGCGGACACGTCATCCACCAACGCCGCGGCGGAGCGGGAGGAAACCATGCCCATTGAGGTCGACGCTGACCCTCTCTCCGTGTTGCGGTTTCAATTTAAAAAGACGCCGGCTTCTTTTAGAAGGGAGCAATGGAACGATGACTCCCTGAAGTTTGCAAAAATGCAGTGGTCCTTGTCAATGGCCAGCGCACCGATCAGTCAATGCCACAGGGCCCTCACTTTGTGTTAGACAACGACCTCCTTTACCGTGTAGCAATGCATGACGGGCAGGAGACAAGGCTGCTGCTAGTGCCGCGTACCTTCCGGCGGCAGGTCTGCGAACTAGCACACGCCCACCTCCTAGGTGGCCACTTGGGCACCGAGAAAACTCTGGAGCGGATCAAGCTCCGTTTCTACTGGCCAGGAATTAATGAGGAGGTTCGTCGCTTTTGCGCTTCCTGCCCGGAGTGTCAACTGCGACAAATTCCTAGGAGGGACCGTGCTCCTCTCGTTCCTATTCCACTGATCGACGTTCCCTTCCACAGAATCGGGGTCGACCTGGTGGGACCCCTAGAGCCCTCAGCCCGAGGACACAAGTACATTTTAGTCCTCGTGGATTATGCTACACGATATCCTGAAGCTGTTCCTTTGCGCTCAGCTACCTCTAAAGCCATCGCACGGGAATTACTAGGGGTATTCGCGGGCGTGGGGATCCCCAAGGAAGTCTTGACAGACCAGGGGACCCCTTTCACCTCGGAAACGTTCAAGGAGACTGCCAGATTACTGAAAATAAAGCATTTAAAGACCTCGGTGTATCATCCTCAAACCGACGGATTAGTAGAGAGGTTTAATCAAACTCTCAAGCAAATGCTGCGTAAGGTGGTCAGCGAGGATGGAAGGAACTGGGATCAGCTCCTCCCCCTCGTCCTTTTTGCCTATCGGGAAGTCCCACAAGCCTCCACGGGGTTCTCCCCTTTTGAACTACTGTATGGGCGACAACCTCGGGGCATATTAGATATTTTGAAAGAAGGCTGGGAAGAAGAGGCTCTTCCCTCTACAAACATACTGGAGTATATCGCGCAGTTACGCGATAGATTTGGAAAGATTCGGCCTCTCCTTAAAAGTCACATGGAGGAGGCTCAAGCAGCACAGGCCCGGTACTACAACCGCGGCACGTCTCTTCGGGAGTTCCGCCCGGGAGATCGGGTCATGGTCCTAGTGCCTACCTCCCACTCTAAGTTGCTTGCCCACTGGCAGGGCCCCTACGAAGTTAAGGAGAGGAAGGGACTGGTCGACTATTTGGTGAGTCAACCCAATCGTCGGCCGAAGGAGCGGGTTTATCATGTGAACTTGCTGAAACCGTGGAAGGACAGGGACCCCGCTCCCTCCTCCGGCCAGCCCCGCTCGCTCTTCGCTCACACACACGACCTTAACTTCGGCACGGACTTGAGTCCCAGACAACGGCAGGAGCTGGAAACAGTTATCCGGACCGTTCGGGAGGTAGTCAGTGAGAACCCCGGAAGGACCTCTCTGATTGAGCACAACATTGTGACAGAGCCCGGGGTTGTTGTCTGAGAACGCCCGTATCGTCTTCCCGAGGCAAAAAAGGCTGAAGTGGAGCTTGAGATCAAGCGCATGCTGGAACTAGGTGTAATTGAGGAAAGTTATAGTCCCTGGTCCAGCCCCATTGTGCTCGTCGGTAAGCCGGACGGGAGTTGGAGGTTCTGCAATGACTTCCGTCGGCTTAACCAGGTCTCCCAATTTGATGCCTATCCAATGCCACGCGTGGACAACCTCCTTGAACGGCTTGGACAGGCTCAATATCTGACCACACTTGACATGACAAAAGGGTACTGGCAGGTTCCTTTAACGGACTCCGCGAAGGAAAAAAACGCGTTTAGTACCCCTAGCGGGCACTGGCAGTATCGTGTCCTTCCATTTGGGTTACACGGGGCTCCAGCAACCTTTCAGCGTCTGGTGGACAAAGTGCTTCGGCCTCATAACTCATACAGTGCTGCCTACCTGGATGACGTAGTCATCTATTCCAGCACATGGAGGGAACACCTACAGCATGTCCAAGCGGTATTACGGACACTTGGTGAGGCCGGGCTCCGGATTAATCCCAAGAAGTGTTTCTTTGGATTAAGCGAGGCCAAATATTTGGGCTACCTGGTGGGTCGGGGTACCGTAAGGCCACAGTGCTCCAAAATTGATGCCATTTTGAAATGGCCCCGTCCGCGAACCAAGCGGCAGGTCCAAGCCTTTCTCGGGTTAGCCGGGTACTACCGCCGGTTTGTACCCCGGTTCTCGGAGAGAGCGGCGCCCTTGACTGATTTAACAAAGAAGAGGGCCCCGAACATTGTGGTATGGACTGAAAAAACAGGCGCTGCATTTGGTGACTTAAAGCAGGCCCTTACGTCCGCACCTATTTTGATGGCACCTAACTTTTCTTTGCCTTTCATCCTCCAGACGGACGCTTCGGACACAGGCCTGGGCGCCGTGCTGAGCCAAAGCGTCAATGGTGTGGAACACCCCATCATGTTCCTGAGCCGGAAACTGTTGGACCGGGAGACCAGGTATGCAGCGGTGGAACGGGAGGCTCTGGCGATTAAATGGGCGATTACTCAGCTTAGGTACTACCTGTTGGGCCGGGAATTCACCCTTGTCACGGACCATGCACCTCTACAGTGGATGGCCCTGCACAAGGAGTCGAATCCGCGGGTCACCCGGTGGTTTCTTGACCTACAGCCGTACAAGTTTTCGCTCGTTCATCGTCGGGGTGCTCTCCATGCCAACGCTGATGCTCTTTCTCGGGTTCACGACCTCTCGGTTAGGGTCGCCCGACCCGACGGGTCTGGGCTAAGGGGGGGGCCTTGTTACACACGTGCGCATGGGAGGCAGCTAAAGGGCTTGAGTGAAGGCAGTTCGGAGGCATGCCGGGGTGTGGCAGAGTGCACTGACTCTTTTTCTCCCTTGCCTGTAGACCATTCCCGGGGGATTCCACCTGGCTCTCCTGACATCACTTCCGGGACCGAGCCAATGGAAGTCGGCCACACCAGCTCCAGTCCCTCTGATGTCACGTCCGGCTGTGAACCAATGGTGGAAGACCACATGCCAGATCCATATGACCTCACTTCCTGTCTTCCCCTTTAAAACCTGCCCCTTTTCCTTTGTTTCCTCAGTCTTGTTTTGGACTCAGTTGATTGCACTTCAGTGCTGGTTATTTGTTGAAAACGACTTTTGCAGCCAGGATACCACATTATACGGGTGGCTGCCCCAAACCTTTATCTGTCTTTGTCTCGTTTTATTACAATATATATATATATATATATACTGTATATATATATATATATGACAGCAACACTCATCACTCACAACAGTGACAAAACAATTACATTGACAATCATGTTACGTTATTTTCAAAATGTTTCCTTTTCTTTTTCATTGCTTCTTTAACACACTACTTCTCCGCTGCGAAGCGCGGGTATTTTGCTAGTATAAAATAAATCCTGGGATGAGGTGAAACTTTCTTCAAGAGATTTTTTTTTTGAAGTTTTATTAATTTTATTGCAATCCTTACAAATCAATCAAGTTTTTACAAAAAGAAAAATTGAGTTAAGGACAAATCGATCCCCACAACTGAGAGAGAGAGCAAGGCAAACATCGTGAAATTTAAGGCTTGTAAACATATTTAAATTAATAAATTTGATAAGCCAATAGAGATGAATGCAGAAGAATGCACAAGAGATTTTTTCCAAGTCCCGCGAGACAAGACTTTGGCCATGAGATTTTTTCAAGTCACGCTATCCTCTCAACCATATTCAATCACACACACGGTACTTTCGCCTCTCATTCGTGTGAATGCTTTTGACAAACACAGTTCTTGCTCTCTCAGCTCTTATACATTTTAACATTTTCCTCACTTTAAGTACCCAATTAAAGAAGACATATTATGTCCAAATCTTATTGAAGAATTTCATCACGAAGGGTTATCAACAGTAAAAATGAGGACACGGCAATCCTGGCACCGAGAAACGAGGAAGTCAAACAAATTAACACCAAAAATGTTGATCGGTTACAAGGCAAATTGGTTAAATGTGTATCAATAGACTATGCTGAAACGGTTGGTACTGATTGTGCAGAAGATGAAAACATCAACTTACAATATCCCGAAGAATATCTACAACTGTTAACACCGTCCAGTCTTCCTCCGCATGAATTACTGTTGAAAGAAGGAAAGTTGTTTTATTTAATAGTGAGAAAGAAACGAAATTCAATAACGGCCAGTTATACATTGCATTGTCACGATGAAAGTCCAAAAACAGAATTAAAATTGAATATTTAATAAAAAAATTGCTTTTACTGAAGTTTTACAGTAAAAGTGTAAGTTTAAAAAGTATTTGCGTGTGAATTTCAAAGCCAAACAGAGCGAAATCGTATTACGCAACAAATAACTCTAATGCAACATGAAACATAATTTACTTTCAAATTATTACAGTATGTTTTGCTATTTTTTAATATGGTTAATTACTCGCCGTAATGTAAAATACTTAGTTCTGTTATGCATATGTAACAATTCCCATGAAAATAACAATCTGTTTAAATTGTACATCCGTATCCCCATACGCGAGCAGCAGAACCGCAAAGAAGCTAGTGTGTAGCGCAGGCCCGGGGGTTGGCAAGCGAAGTGAGCAGGGGGCAAAGCCCTGTAGTCTTCCACAATTCTCTAACTTCATTTGAATACAGGCGCTAAACAATATTGAAACTATAGTAATTCAACCTATGTTACACTGCCTAGAAGAAAACAGAGGATATATCATTTTGTCTGGTTATTCTGCAATTGACCACCAACTGTTACCTGTGAGTATCATAAACTACACTATAGTGCTTTGTTTGATATAGGAAATGAAGTATTTAAACTATATTGTTTATTAATTGGCTCCATTTAAGATAAGCAAAGAGGCTGAATGGACAGAGATGTGGTTATATCAGGAAAGCATCAGGAATATTGTGAAAAGGGATTCATCAAAGAACACAAATAAGGGAAGAAGGAAAATAAAGGTTAGAAATTACAAATAGATGTAGAAATGGAAGAATCTAGGAACTAGAAACTGGGATTTTGATGCTACGTGCAACTAACAGGTAGTTAGCTGAGCTCTTATAAACCTCCTGCTTAATAACTCAACTGGCTTCAACTGAATGCACCATAATTATGGTTGCCAAGCAACAGTAAATTGAGTTGAGTGTAAGGTATCACAGGTATAAATACATGTAAATCAATCAGTGTTGTCCTAGTCTCTGGGATGATGTACAGGGGTAGCTTTATAATTAACTTTTTATCCCCCAGCCCCTTTTCTGGTCTGGTCTCCCAGATTAAAGGAAGCTACAGTTATCACCTGCCTTATTCGCAAATTTAAGAGGATGGATCGCACCTTTTGGGGTACATATAGATTTGGAGGAATAAGTATCCCTGGGGTCAGTCGATGCAGGAGTTCTAGTATAATGTAAAAGAGGGTCTGGTTTACCCAAAATACCTTTTTTAGTATTTGTAAAAATATAGAACATGTGTCTATAACAAAACAGTCTATATAAGAAGGGGAAGATAGTTGTTTCTATTTCATTATTACTATTATATATAGAAAAAATGTACAGCACTATGTACGACTAAATAGAATTAAAATGAACCTCCATACGGGCAGCATGGCGGCACATTGGTTGATGATGCTTCCTCAGAGTTCCACAGTTATGAAATACCAGAACTTTCTTTATGTGGTTCTTCTCATGACTGTGTGGGTTTTTTTCTTCTGGTAGCACAGTTTTTCTCCAACATCCAAACGGCATGTGTGTAACATTCATTGATGACCTAAAATTAGCCTATTATGAGTAATTGTGGAAGTGGCCATGTGGGTGCTATCTGATGCACTGGCACTTGGTCCAAAATAGTTTTTTTTCTTGCACTGTATGCCACCAGGATAGACTCTGGAACCTGTAACCCTGAATTAGACTGAAAATTCATTGGTGGATGAACTTGCATTTTAAATGGATATACTTTACAGTTTAATATACAGAAACATTACTACTTTCCCTCTTCTGTGATTAATACAAAAAAATAGTACATAATTGAGTAGAGAACAAATGGTGGCAAAACAATAATATTTGTCTGCCTGGATGCATCCATGGGTTTTAAAATATAGCTAGAAGGAAACTTATTTACCTTTTTGATGGTTAAAGCAAAAATTAACTGAAGCAAGAAAAGAAAATAAGAAGAAAGAAAATAAGAACAAGACATGGGAAATAATCATTACTGCTCTTGGATTTTATTTTTTACAAAGGCAAATGCATTTCTCTTTCAAAAACATACAGATTTTCTTTTCCATGAAATAAACTTTCAGAAAAGGGAAGTTAGTATGTTCTAATGAATGTCAAAGTTGTCTCTGCCTGTTGGAATTGTCATTTGCAGGTCAGAACAAATAGGAATCGCACTTCAGTCTAGGTTTCTCTAAATTTTGTGTACTGGCACAGTACTTGTGATGTGACTGCTTGTATATGTGTAAACTATGAATTGGCTGAATAAACACTGTACATCCAGAATAAAAATAATAAACATAGTTCACTATTCAGCACTAATAGTGCTGAACAAACCTAACTTAAAGAGGACCTAAATTATTTTGGCTTAATCTGCAGAGAAACGATTAAACCATAATTAAAATTAAGCATATCAGGCAATTTGTAAATTTATGTACAGGATAGCATAAATTTACTAATGATTGTGCTCACCATAAAAGATGTTAGTGTTATACTTATATAAAGCACATCAATCTCTTTACAATCCTTCAATTTGTGTGTGATTGTCTTTTTTTCTAATCAGAAAGCTAGCTTCTCTAATACTGAATGTAATACTGCATACTTCTGCTGCCCTGGGTATGACGTTAAACTTCTTCCGGCCCAAAAAGTGGTCCTCCAACTTGCAGGGAAATCTTGAAGGTTGGTGGCCGGATTGGCACTCCAGCCACCATAAAAAACTCACGCAGCTCAAAAACAGCAGACAGGACTCCTTTCTGCTTACCGTGTGTGTAGCTCTTCTGCAGTCATCCATAGGAAGCCAGCTTGCATTATGAAGGGGATGGGTGAAAGCCCTTGGGAACCATCCTCCCCGGAGCAGTCAAAACCGTTGGAGATCCAATGGGGTCAAGCCTGTCTGGGATCAGAACTGGTGTGGTACTGAGGCATCGCCTGCTGCACGGAGGCACTCAAGTCCCAATTTGAGGTAACCCATCTCGGTAGGCACGTGGAACATCTTCTCTCTCCACCACATTTCAGTGGTGGCACTCTTTGAGGTGCACAGACCTGATAATGGCCAGATCTCTGTAGGTGGATACACCTTTTATTGGTCTGGTCGCTCTGATGGCTGTCATACTCAGTGAGTAGCGGTTGCTGTGGAGGATTGGCTCCTTCCAATGGTGTCCGATGTCACTACTTTCAATGAGCGTATAATGAGACTCTCTGGGTGCCTTGTCTTTTATCTCAGTGTATGCTCCAATTGTGGTAAGTGATGCTCTGTGGTTGATGAGTGCCTGCGAAGTGACACTCCTCTGGTTATGGGTGACATCAGTGCGAACACTGGCACTGACAGGGCTGGCTATGAGGATTGTGTCAGTCCCTATGGGTCTGGCGACCGTGGTGAAAGTGACTCCGTATTCCTTGAATTTGCTGTTTTGTTGTGTGGTGGGTGCAGCAACACGCTGTACCAGTGCATGATCCCCAACATGACTTGACACTTCATGACAGCCAAATAAAATTTCAGCTAAACATTTTTGATAGCTGTATAACATATGTCATGGAGGCTGACTTTTACACAGTGTGGTCTAGACATAGGAATTAAACCACATGATGTCAGGTTTGCAGATAAACAAATACATAAAATCATCATGTGAACATGTGAGGTTTTGAACTTTCAAACCTTTTGGCAAGGAAACTGACTGCCAGTGGTTGAAGTTGCTCTTTTTTGCCTTGAAATTGAAAGCAGAATACCTGTGGGAACTTTTATTGCTAGGGGGAGAGTTGATATAGGTGGATTTGGCCAAAATGGCATTCTCAACACACACAGGCAAGTTACTTCTTTCAGCGGTAAAACTTCAGTAAACTTAATACAGTAGCACAGTCTGCAGTCATGCCTCTTAATGAATAACTGCCTGAGAATATATGAGCTGGGTGCATATACATTTGAACTGAATGGAAGCGTGTTAGAGATGTCGATGATTAAATCTTTGCTATATTTATGGTTATAAAAAAGTATTCTTGCAAATTTTCCCATAAATATACTAATATAGACCTTTATTACTCTACAGAGAATTGAATAATTCACGGAAACAAGTATTTGAACAATTTGTTTTGTTTCCGGGAATAGCTTGTACATGAATATTTATTTTGTGTTAAAAAATTGAGTTATCAGAGCAACTAAAATGGAACATAAACAATAAAGATGTAATGAATGAGAGAGCACTTGCAAAACTTTATACAGTTGTAAAGACACCACTTATTTTTAACAAAATATAAATATTACTTCAAGTGATAAGCAGCAAGCTTTCAAAATGCAAAGAAACTTAACTGATTTAATATTTCAGTTTTGACATTCACATTTATTTTTATGGATCAAGTGAGTGTTAATAAAAGTTTATAAGTTAACATTTTTCAAATATTTTAACATGTACTGTAATTCAATGAATCGCATATAAAAAATATGTGTTAACATTAATTATTTTTGCAGAAAAGACTCCTGAATTACACTGAGTGGCCACTATTTTAGACACACCAGTTAATTACACTGAGCAGTCATGTTGTTTCAGATTTGCCCTCAGAACAGTCTGAATCCATCTGAGCATAAGCTAAATTAGGCAGGATGAAAGTACAGCACAGGGATGCTGATCCATGTTGACTCCAACGTGTAACATATTTGCTGCAAATTAGCTTGTGGGGGACCTCTACTTCAAATACTTCATTTCATTTCATTCAACAGATGCTTCATTGAACTGAGATTACTGTTACTGTATGTTCTTGGAAACATTCCAAAACTTTCCTAGCTTTATGGAGTAGAACATTATTCTGTTGAAAAATTCCATTCACAGTACACAGATGCTAGGATGGAATGCACCTGATTAACAATGTTGTTCATCTGGCATTTCAATGCACACAATGAGTGCCCTGAAAACAATCCTGTTACCATTACACCACTGCAGTAGTCTACATTTTAAATATTTCAAACACTGGGAAGGAGTTGGAATCCATGGACTCGGCATGAATCTGCAGGAACTGACATGCATCAAACTAGACAATGTTTTCCTGGTTCCCTTGTGTTTGGTACTTGTGCTTCTTACACAACTGCCACAACACTGTCCACTTTTCATTTAAAAGGGGTGAAAACTAGATCATTTGTTGCTGTCATATAACATTCATGATAAGGTTTGGTGACTTGTGTTCTTTTAAATACTGGTTTTGGCACCGGCAATTGTATTGCATTCTTTTTTAACATACTGGAAGTTTAGGGAGAGCCATGGGAGGAGAGGACAAATGACTGCCGCCACTTCCAGATGGAGTCCTATAAAAGACAGCTGCCACCAGAGGATGGGGTTGAATTTGAAAGGTAGAGGTGTGGCTCTGAGGCTAGGGATCTGCACTGGCAATTGGAAGGTTGCCGATTCGAATCCCGTAAATGCCAATAGGGACTCTGCTCTGTTAGGCCCTTGAGCAAGGCCCTTAACCTACAATTGCTGAGCACTTTGAGTAGTGAGAAAAGTGCTATATAAATACAAAGAATTATTATTATTACTAGATGGCAACTATTGCCCTTTTATCTTTTGTTGTTTTATACCTGCCTCCTCCACCCCAACCCTGACAGACACGGGACACAAGTTCAGCACACACTTTTTTTTATTTTTCTCTTTTTCCCATAAGAAACACCTTCCCACATTTCCCACGTGTACAGCACAGTCACAAACACAAAAGACACTTCACTTTTTCTTCCTTTCTCTTTCTTTCTTTCTTTCTTTCAAGCTTCATCCTCTTCTACCCGACTCTGGCTCTCTGAATGGAGTGAGGCGGCTCATTTTATGTTGGCCCTGGGATTGTTCCAGGTGGCTCATTAATCGAACCTGGAATCACTCTCAGGTGTGGTGGAAGTCCACTTTAGGGCAATGCAGCTCCCCCTGGCAGCCCCCACGGAACCCAAAGGGGTTGTGCCAAACTCTAACTTCCAGCGTACCCTGCAGGAATCCATAGTACCACAGCCACCCAGGAGAACTTCCCTGTAATGTCCCGGGGGAGGTAGTGCCTCGCAGATGCCCTCTCCGCAGTCCTTCCTTCCAGGTGGCTGTGTAAGCCCATGCTGTAAAAAGCCCAGGGTCCTAGAAAGTATTGAAATCTTCAGAAAAAAAACTGAAATGTAGAGTTGTCAGGTAACTGAAAGGAACTACTCTGGGCAACTCTCTCCTAGGAAGATTTGTTTTGCAGACATGCTTGCATTGCTTGTGCATTAGTGGCGGGAGGAAAGGTAAAAGGGATACCGTTTCTGTTCTGTCAGACGGTTGTGGCAAGCGCCCTCTTTTATGCGGTGGTGTGCTGGGGAAGCAGCATAAAGAAGAGGGACGCCTCACGCCAGAAAAATTGGTGAGGAAGGCAGGCTGTATTGTAGGCACGGAGCTGGACAGTTTGACATCCGTGGCGGAGCAACGGGCACTGAGCAAGCTCCTGTCAATCATGGAGAATCCACTGCATCCACTGAACAGTATCTTCTCCAGACAGAGGAGTAGCTTCAGCCAGTAGTGTAATACAGGGTATACGCGGGTATATGGTGCTTTTCAGTCCACACACTGTGACAGTCTACATCCACACTGACACGTTGATACACATTTATGTGCTGCAGGCACGTTAATTTTTTTCTGCCATTGTTGTCTGATTTGGTTATGTTTTGGGAGAACTAGCGATTGGCTTGGGCAAATGGATTATGCCAATCAGAGGCAGAGTAGGGCGGGACATGCCGTTCCTTTGCTAAACCGGGAAAAATATCCTTTGCCGCGACCTTCCTATTGGTATATTGTTACACACCAAAATATGTCCTCACGTGAAAAGTTAATATAACCAAGTTAATAGTGAAAATGAAGCGAACCATACAAACAAAAATTAGCTTTCAGAACAAATGACCTCACAACCTCGTGAAGCTACATTATTGCTACTATCCGGCCGGACAGGTAGCCACAGCCCAACGTACACAGCTTCTCAGTCCCCAACCCCAGTCGGAGGGGGTGCTGACGGTGGAGGCGCTAAATCTCTTATTGACGTTGCAAATTCAATGGAAGAACACATCAACCATGGTGAGTACTTTATAATAGCAAGATTTGTAAATTATGTTAATACAGCGTTTCTACAGCATTAACTAGCAGCTTTTTTATTTAGTTTAAGACTGTCACTATTAATAACACTTTTTTCTTTTGCTGTGTAGGCCGCTAAACAATTTGGGGGCTAAATTTACAGTATACCCACTTCTCCAGACACCACTACACCACTGACTTCAGCGACAGATTGCTGTCACTGTCCTGCTCCACTGACAGACTGAGGAGATCGTTCCTCCCCCACATTATGCAACTTGTCAATTTCACCCAGGGGGGTAAACATTAACATTATACAAGATTATAGACTGTTACTCCTGCCTCGCACACTCCACCTTGCATTTTTTAAGTTTCACTGCATTTTTATCACTCTTTAATTAATATTGTTTTTATCAATATGCTGCTGCTGGAGTATATGAATTCCCCCTTGGGGGTTAATAAAGTATCTATCTATCTATCTATCTATCTATCTATCTATCTATCTATCTAT
>JANRMT010035373.1:0-11462 GCA_026402145.1 Polypterus bichir lapradei | reverse complement strand
GTCATGAAAATAAAGAAAACACATTGAATGAGGAGGTGTGTCCAAACTTTTGGCCTGTACTGTATATATAGGCTTGTGCCTCCTCCAGACTGCGAGGGGGCGTCCGTCCTGGTTATGTTGGGGGCCTCGGGTGAAGGGCTTGGAAGCCAAGCCCTGTAGGGACCCGTGGCCACGGCCAGGCGGTGCCCCGGTGCCTGAATATCCCGTGTGGTACCCGGCCGGGGCTGGAGCCCAGCCGGGACGCCCAGGAGGACCGGAGGAGGGCTTGTGCCTCCTCCAGACCGCGAGGGGGCGATCGCCCTGGTTGTATTGGGGGCCACGGGTAGAGGGCTTGGAAGCCCAACCCTGTAGGGGCCTGTGGCCACCGCCAGGCGGCGCCCAGGTGCCTGAGGAACCCTGGAGCCCAGCACTTCCGCCACACCAGGAAGTGCTGGGGGGAAGACAACCGGGGACACCCGGACGGCTTCCGGGTGCGCAGCCGGCACTTCCGCCACACTGGGGTGTGGCTATGACTGATTGCCGGGAAGCAGCTGGAGCCCATCCGGGTTCCCATATAAGGGGCCGTCTCCCTCCAGTCAGGGGCGGAAGTCGGGTGGCAGAGAGACGGAGCTGGAGAGAGGACTGGAGGCGGCCAGAAGAGAGAGAGAGGCATTGTAAGGCCTGAAGAGAGAGAGAGAGAGGCATTGTAAGGCCTGGACATTGGGGGAACGGTGCAAGAGGCACTGGGGAGTGCACGTGAGTGCAACTGTAATATATTATTGTAAATAAAATGGGTGTGATGGGTGAGAAACCGTTGTCCGTCTGTCTGTGTCCGAGTCACCTTCCACAATATATATATATATAGTATATATATATAGTATGAGAGTGGTTGCTTGGTGGCATTATTGCCCACCTTTTCTCCATCAGACAGACACACTGGACACAAGTTAAAAGCACCAAGAAGTAGTTTAATTTTCTTCCTTTCTAACTGTGCCTCCAAAGCACCACAGCCTCAAAAAGCACAATAAATAAACACAGTAATCACAATAATCTCCTCCACACCTCCCAGAAAGCTCTGTCCTACTACCTCCGAACTCCTTCTCGCTTGTTGGGTCTCCACCAGTCCTTTATATAGTCCTTGACCCGGAAGTGCTTCTGTTCTTCCTCCCACATGACTTGCCGCACTTCTGGGTCAGCTGGAGAATTCAGGTTTTAATCAGCCCGGAAGTACTATTGGGCTTCCGTTGGCATAATCCATTAGTACTTCTGGGCTAGGTGAGAATTTCTTCTCCCACCAACTTCCCACAGCATCACCTGGCGGCACCCATGGTACCCAGCAGGGCTGTGCTGCCAAACTCCAAGTCCCTTAGTGTGCCAGGGCATTGCTGCAGTCCAGGGAAGTTGCCATCTATCGTTTTGGAGGAGGCAGTGTCTTTGATAAGCTGCCTTTCCCCATCCTTCCGTTACTGGGTTGTCCTGGCCGGGATAAACTGCCGGTGTCCTGGCTGGGACATATATGTATATATATGTCCCAGCCAGGACACCTATATAATTGAAGGACCATGGAAAGAGCATATTCAGGACATTACCTTCCCCTGAATGCCAGATGGCAGCCACCTGCAGCACCACTGCTGCGGTGCCTCAGACTCCAACAAGGCTACTGGGGAGGTGGAATTTGGAGCAGCCCTGCTGGGTTCTGTGGGCACTGCCCGGGGCCATTGCAGAAGCAACTGAGCCCTGTGTGGCAGCACTTCATCCACACCCAGAAATGCTGCCAGAAGAAGGTTGTCGAACATCTGGAGCACTTTCGGGTGCCCTATAAAGGGAGCCAGCCGTCACTACTCCGAGAGCCATAGTCGGGAGGAAGAGGTGGACAAAGCTTGCTGGAGATTAAGTGGAGGCAAACAGAGAGAAAACACAAGAAGGAAAGAAAGAGTTTTGTACTTAGTGTTTGTGCTTTGGAACTGTGCTGTATAGGTGGGAAACAGAAGTGATGGAGACGTTGTGCTGTAAAAATGGGGCAGTCCTTTCTGAATACATTTTTGCTGACTAAGCTTGGCCGAAAGAGATCCTTCAGAAAAAACAATAACAGTAAATGTACTCAAAAGAAACAATGACGGAAACATACTGGAGTGCACAACAGGCTGAAGGTTCGGGCACAACAGCCACCACTGCTTGGTGTCCTACTAGGCAACATCCATTCACTGGAGAACCAACTTGATGACATCAGAGCAAGGATAAAGTTCCAGTGAGACCTTCAGAACTGCAAAATCTTTTGTATCACAGAGACATGGCCGGTATTGGATCATATGATTCTGCCTGCTGAATCTCTCTCTGTTTACAGTATGAACAGAACAGAAGAGTCTAGCAGAAGAAAAAGCTGAAATGTATGCCTCATGGTTAACAAGAACTGGTGTGACAGTAGGAATATAACTGATTTATCACTCTAGTGCTAGCTGATCTGGAGCTCCTGATGATTAACACTAGAATTACCAGAGCCTACAAAAAAACTTGTAGATCCGGCCCACCTTAAATCCCATCACACCTCTCCACCAGCGTCCTTTGTCCTGTAAATGTGCCGATAAAGACAAGCTGCAAGCAGCCGACTATTCCATCCCCCCACTGACTTAGAACGTGCACAAACTTCTCCCAGCTCATGCCTTGATTTATTATCTGGGAGTGAAGTGGAGTTTTAGAGTGGAAATAATAGATTGTTATTTGGAACACACGCATTTCATGTGTGTTCTGTTTCTACAATGATCTGTGTAAAGAAACAGAAACTTTTTCATATTTTAGTAATAAATATTACAAAATGTAGGTATAAACTATAGAATGTGTGAAGCATGAAGTCCAAACATTAAATAAACACTTTCACAAAAGGTTCACTAATGATAAAACAGCTTCCGTGGTTTAGGGATAAGATTTGCTGACGCAGAGGGCTTGCTGTGCCTCAGAGACATGAGTTCGATTCCCCTTTGGGGAGAAACTGGTTTTTCTTTTTAACCTCAAATGGACATAAAATTTATAAATTGGTTTGCACTGTCAGTTAATGAGATCGTTATATTTTCATATGGGCTGCTCCTTTTAAAATATTTTTTAACAATTGAGACTGCAATTAACATGAACAAGTGTCCTTATAACTGTTATTTTTAAGATCCATAACACACAGACAGACAGAGCACCACTTAATAGACAGACAGACAGGCAGAGAAGTCAGCATATATATAAATAAACAGGGAAGGCACACGTACTGAAAGAAAAAAAAGATCAACATGTGCGTTGATCCTGCTGCACTGAATAAGCTCACGCGCTCTAAAGATCTGACTCTAAGTAACAGCGCAAGTACATACGCTGGAGGAGTGAGTGGGGATCGAACCGGGGACTCTTGATTATACCTGGTTTGTGTCTGTACATAGATAGATAGATAGATAGATAGATAGATAGATAGATACTTTATTAATCCCAAGGGGAAATTCACATAATCCAGCAGCAGCATACTGAAAAAAACAATATTAAATTAAATTAAAGAGGAATATAAATGCAGGTAAAACAGACAATAACTTTGTATAATGTTAACGTTTACCCCCCCAGGTGGAATTGAAGAGTCGCATAGTGTGGGGGAGGAACGATCTCCTCAGTCTGTCAGTGGAGCAGGACAGTGACAGCAGTCTGTCACTGAAGCTACTCCTCTGCCTGGAGATGATCCTGTTCAGTGGAATTCTCTATGATTGACAGGAGTTTGCTCAGCGCCCATCGCTCTGCTATGGATGTTAAACTGTCCAGCTTCATTCCTACAATACAGCCTGCCTTCCTAACAAGTTTGTCCAGGTGTGAGGCGTCCTTCTTCTTTATGCTTCCTCCCCAGCACACCACTGCGTAGAAGACAACCGTCTGATAGAACATCTGCAGCATCTTATTGCAGATGTTGAAGGACGCCAACCTTCTAAGGAAGTATAGTCGGCTCTGACCTTTCTTACACAGAGCATCAGTATTGGCAGTCCAGTTCAATTTGTCATCCAGCTGCACTCCCAGGTATTTATAGGTCTGTACCCTCTGCACACAGTATCCTCTGATGATCATGGGGTCCATGATGGGCCTGGGCCTCCTAAAATCCACCACCAGCTCCTTGGTCTTTCTGGTGTTCAGGTGTACTGTAAGTGGTTTGAGTCGCACCATTTAACAAAGTCTTTGATTAGCTTCCTATACTCCTCCTCCTGCCCACTTTTGATGCAGCCCACAATAGCAGTGTCGTCAGCGAACTTTTGCACGTGGAAGGACTCCGAATCGTATTGGAAGTCTTGAGCTGTTACTTAGAGTCAGATCGGGGGGGCGGAGGTGTTGTTAGAGCGCATGAGCTTATTCAGTGCAGCAAGATCAACGCATATGTTGATCTTTTTTTTCTTTCAGTACATGTGCCTTTCCTGTTTATTTATATATCTAGTGACTTCTCTGCCTGTCTATCTCTCTGTTACACAGACCATTCTATCTTCCCCTGGAGTTTACATTGGTCATTGGCACAACTGTGTATATTTCAACTGAAGTGGACACTGACAATGCCCATACGGGATTGTATGAGACACTTGATCTCCACCAGAGTGATATCCTGAATGCAGACTTCATTGTGGGTGGTGATTTCAACAAGGCCAGTTTCAAAAAGGTAATGGTGAACTTTTATCCGCAAATTGTAATGGTTGTCATGCGTATGTGTGGGGTGTCATTTCCCTAGTTCTGTTAATAGTGGAATGGCTGGATTTGTTCTTCACAAGAATAGACTGTAAAGGATCAATAATAACTGTGGATGTTTAAAGGACTCTTCTTTTCATTAATTCTTTTCTCAAAATTATTATTTGTGTATTAATGGTTTATTTTGTTGAGTGCTTTATTTCTCAATTCATGTGTTGGGAGGAAGCTCTATAGCGCGGTATTATGTATACTGTACTGGGGGTTTGTTTGTTTTGTACATTTTCTTATGTACAGTTGTGGTGGTCAGCTGGGGGCTGTGCCCAGCCACGACGCTTGGATGGACCAGGAAAGGAACTGCGCCTCCCCCGGACCACGAGAGGGCAGCTGCCCTGGTTGGAATGGAGGCCACGGGAATGGAGCATAAAAGCACAACCCTATAGGGGCCCATGGCCAACACCAGGGGGCTCCCGGACAAGTGAGGAGCCCTGGAGTCAGCACTTCCATCACACCCGGAGGTGCTGGCGCAAGAAATACCAAGGACACCCGAAGTGCCGCAGGGGCCGTCATCAGGGGGCACCTGGAACACATCCGGGTGGAAATAAAAGGGGCCGCCTCCCTCCAGTCATCAGCCAGAGTCAGGAGGAAGAGGATGAAGCTCAGAGGAGAGGAGTGGAGGCAGTGAAGAAAGGCTGGAGTATTGAGAGGCCCTGACTTGGGGTGATTGGTGGAAGGACACTGGGTTGTGTGCGGGACTTTGTTATGTGTATATAGTATAAATGCCTGTCTGTGCTTGGGCTGGTCTTCTTCACAGTATAATAACATTTCTTATTTACAGTGGTGTGAAAAACTATTTACCCCCTTCCTGATTTCTTATTCTTTTGCATGTTTGTCACACAAAATGTTTCTGATTATCAAACACATGTAACCATTAGTCAAATATAACACAAGTAAACACAAAATGCAGTTTTTAAATGATGGTTTTTATTATTTAGGGAGAAAAAAAGTCCAAACCTACATGGCCCTGTGTGAAAAAGTAATTGCCCCCTTGTTAAAAAATAACCTAACTGTGGTGTATCACACCTGAGTTCAATTTCCATAGCCACCCCCAGGCCTGATTACTGCCACACCTGTTTCAATCAAGAAATCACTTAAATAGGAGCTGCCTGACACAGAGAAGTAGACCAAAAGCACCTCAAAAGCTAGACATCATGCCAAGATCCAAAGAAATTCAGGAACAAATGAGAACAGAAGTAATTGAGATCTATCAGTCTGGTAAAGGTTATAAAGCCATTTCTAAAGCTTTGGGACTCCAGCGAACCACAGTGAGAGCCATTATCCACAAATGGCAAAAACATGGAACAGTGGTGAACCTTCCCAGGAGTGGCCGGCCGGCCAAAATTACCCCAAGAGCGCAGAGACGACTCATCCGAGAGGTCACAAAAGACCCCAGGACAATGTCTAAAGAACTGCAGGCCTCACTTGCCTCAATTAAGGTCAGTGTTCACGACTCCACCATAAGAAAGAGACTGGGCAAAAACGGCCTGCATGGCAGATTTCCAAGACGCAAACCACTGTTAAGCAAAAAGAACATTAGGGCTCGTCTCAATTTTGCTAAGAAACATCTCAATGATTGCCAAGACTTTTGGGAAAATACCTTGTGGACTGATGAGACAAAAGTTGAACTTTTTGGAAGGCAAATGTCCCGTTACATCTGGCGTAAAAGGAACACAGCATTTCAGAAAAAGAACATCATACCAACAGTAAAATATGGTGGTGGTAGTGTGATGGTCTGGGGTTGTTTTGCTGCTTCAGGACCTGGAAGGCTTGCTGTGATAGATGGAACCATGAATTCTATTGTCTACCAAAAAATCCTGAAGGAGAATGTCCGGCCATCTGTTCGTCAACTCAAGCTGAAGCGATCTTGGGTGCTGCAACAGGACAATGACCCAAAACACACCAGCAAATCCACCTCTGAATGGCTGAAGAAAAACAAAATGAAGACTTGTGGCCTAGTCAAAGTCCTGACCTGAATCCAATTGAGATGCTATGGCATGACCTTAAAAAGGCGGTTCATGCTAGAAAACCCTCAAATAAAGCTGAATTACAACAATTCTGCAAAGATGAGAGGGCCAAAATTCCTCCAGAGCGCTGTAAAAGACTCATTGCAAGTTATCGCAAACGCTTGATTGCAGTTATTGCTGCTAAGGGTGGCCCAACCAGTTATTAGGTTCAGGGGGCAATTACTTTTTCACACAGGGCCATGTAGGTTTGGATTTTTTTTCTCCCTAAATAATAAAAACCATCATTTAAAAACTGCATTTTGTGTTTACTTGTGTTATATTTGACTAATGGTTAAATGTGTTTGATGATCAGAAACATTTTGTGTGACAAACATGCAAAAGAATAAGAAATCAGGAAGGGGGCAAATAGTTTTTCACACCACTGTAACTTAATGTTTGATTCCACTGGAATGCTTCTGTACTTGGGGTCTAGTAGAAAAGTAGTGTTGGTTTTTTTATATTTTCTCTCTCGGGGAGTGGTACAAAATTACATGTTCAATCAGAGGAAACAAGACACTGAGCCATTAAAGCCTATTGTCACTCACATGCACATAGGAAGCAGTCAAATGGCTTAACTGAGGTTAAGATGCTGAGTCAGGGGTTGATGAAGTGAACTAATGTCTTTTCTCCCTCTCCTACAGAGACCCAGCTAGACCATGATCAACTTCTGCATCTAATTCCGGACCATACGTCCTCCTACTGACCTTACTTACGCCTGTTCCCTCACGGACCCACCTCTTCCTGCCCACTGCTTCTAAAACTCTAACCACCTCACCTTTTCTTTAGTTCTGCTTGGGACTCAGTCTTTTGAGACTATTTTGGTGTGATACCATATTGATAATTCTGTTTCACAATATACAGGGTGGCTCCCCAAACCTTTTTCTGTTTGTGTTTCCCTTCTTACACTAGATATAAACAAAAGTTAAAACAAAAAGCTCCAATCACATGTGAGGTTAAGTGCTGGGCAGACCAATCTGAAACCTTTCAGAAGGAGTGTTGCTGGCTGGGCATTGATCAGATGCAGCACTAATAATGCCATCAATGTGTTTATGGAAACTGTGACTTTGTTCATTGGATATCTCGTAAGTGAAATACCAAAAGTCATGATCTGGACTTTCCCAAACTAGAAACCTTGGGTGGATAAAACCATTTGTGAGGCACTAAATGCATACAGTGCTGTGTACTGCTCAGAGCTTGTGTCTCGGAATATGTACGATTACAAAGCAACCTGGTACTATCAAGGAGATCTGTGAAAGCCCCCAAATGACGATATAGGGAGAAAGTAAAAGGGCAATTTGACCAGTCTGATTCAAGGTGCATGTGGCAAGATCCACAGACAATGGAGAATTATTAAGCAACTACTCCCACCAAGGTGAGCTCCAACATCATTCCCACCATGGTGAGTGCCAACACCTCTCTGACAGCAGAGCCTAATAACTTTTAGTGTGAATGCCACTAACGCTAGCCAGTGGTACAACTGAGGAAGCAGTGTTTTTTAAGAGCTGTGCTGATCAGCCTGCACCGGTATTCATAGTAGTATTTAATATTTCCTTATCTTAGTCAGTTGTACCAACATTCTTTATAAGATCGACCATTGTCCATGTACCGAAGAAGTAACATCCAACCTGTCTGAATGACTACCATCCCATTCCACTAACATCCATAACAATCAAGTGTTTAGAAAGGCTAGTCAAATATCACATATGTTTTTCTCAACTCAAAGACCAGTAATCCATTACAGTATGCATATTTCTCCAATGGATCCACAGAGGATGCCATCATCTTGATCCTTCATACAGTACAGGCCTACCTCTTCAACAAGAAAGCGAATTATGTGCAAATGCTATTTATTGACTATAGGTCAGCATTTAACACAATAAACCCCTCAAGGCTCATCAACAAGCTCAGGGACCTGTGTCTGAACACTTCACTGTGCAGCTGACAGGCAGACCCCAGATACTTTGATTGGGAGGCCACACGTCATCCCTCACCCTCAACACAAGGGCTCCATAGGGATGTGTTCTCAGTCTTCTTCTGTACACTCTCTACACATACGACTGCATGGCTTCACGTGACTCTAACGTTCTGACAAATTTGCTGATGACATAGCTGTGGTAGGCCTGTTATCTAACAACACTGGACAGTCTTGCCTGGATAAAGTGTAGAGTCTGTCACACTTGTCTCAGGACAAACTCAGCAAGACAAAGGAACTGAGTGTGGACTTTGGAAGAAAACAGCAGAAGAACTACCAGCCCCTCAGTAGTGACAGCTCTAAGGTAGAGAAGGGTGGACAGTTTCAGATACCTGAATGACTTAGACTGGTCCAAACTCCCTGACACCTTGGTCACCTGAGATGGCTATTTCAAGCTGCCCTCCCCGTTACTAAAGAACTTCTACACATCCACCAATCAAAGTATCCAGGCCTGAAGTATTACTGCCTGGTTTGGAAATAGCATGAAGAAGGGTTCTGCAGAGAGTGGTACAATCAAATGAACACATCACTGGGTGTCCCTACCTTCCAGGACATCTACATCAAGGCAAAGAAAATTATCAGTGATACCAGCCAGCACCAAAATGGCTCTGTAATGTGGTCAGGTTAACACTACCACTGCCTGAAGATGAGTTTAGAGAGACTGAGGAGGAGCTTCTGTCCATAGCCAATCCGCTTCTTGAATAAGGAAAGTGTCCAGAAATATGTGATGCCGTATTGTTAACTCTCTTATATTAAGTTATGTTATTTATACTGCAGTCGGATGGTGCCCTACCCGGGGTTTGTTTCCTGCCTTGCGCCCTGTGTTGGCTGGGATTGGCTCCAGCAGATCCCTGTGAACCTGTAGTTAGGATATAGCGGTTTGGATAATGGATGGATGGATGTTGTTTATATAGCTTTTAATTATAAATCACATATTTAAAATTCTATTAATGATTTGCACTGAAATTTATAAAGCCATGTATTTTTGTTATTATCCTTTTATATTATTCTTAAAAGCACAACCATAGGATTTGAGGATCTAAGTATTTTACTACATGTTGTACTGTGTGTATAATTTGTATGTAACAAATACAATTTGATTTGATTTGATTTGATTTGATTTTTGTTTTTATTTGACCTGGAGCTATATTTATAGTCCAAGGTGTACAGGGTGACCAGAAAAGGTGGCACCACTGGTCCTTGTGGTGCTCCAGTGTTGCCCACATCCACATCAGAGACATTGTCCATAACAGTTGAAGTGGTAGGCGTTGATGGTGCAGTCAGGATGGTTTGAGGGGATTAGTCATTGGAAGAAGTTGGTGGCAGAAACGCTATTAAAAAATTGGTTCAAGAAGTTTTCATTGTCGACATTCCTTCTAGCACCTGAGCCCAGGAGTCTTGTAATTATACCCAGTCTATTTCAAACATCTTTCATGTCATGTTAATTTCTAGAATGATAAGCATAGAATGTTGAACTTTCAGACAAACTTTGATAATAAAAGCAAGAATATGACATATTTGAAAGAGAGTGGTGCACATGTGCTTTCCTAGATCACGTATTCATACGCATTGCAATGAACCAAATATGAAACATTTACATGGGTTATCTTTATGGAATAAACAAAACATCACTCATTCCTAAATATGCCAGCTTAATTATTTTTTACTGTATTTGTTTAATTTTATGTGGTAATTGCCACCCACCTCTAAATGGACTGTTGCACAACAGTCTTTTGTCATCATTGATTAATTGAATTTTAAACTGCTGCTCAGCTAGCATAGACTTCTAAGAAAATGCAATGCAAACAACATCCATTTATAGCTGGAAGTCTGTTTGTGCAGAACAGGATCACAAAACTGACAAATCCACTCGGATCAATACTCGTAGGGAAGTGTTCATTTCCAACAGTTACAGTAGATAGATGAGGGCTGGAATGATGAAGGAACAGAACCTTGTGTCATCCTTTAAAACAGATCAGCAGTCATCAGTCATGAAAAATGGGTAATGTCCGGTGCCTTATTTATAACCACAGAATTAAAAGGAATGATGCTTCATTTTCAGAATTACTCTTATTCTGACCCAAAGTTTTATCCTTTCTAAACTGTCAATGAATTAGTGTGTAGCATATTTACAGTACTCCTCGAATTTATTCCTATATTTTAATTGTATTCTCCAAGATTAATATGCATCACAGGTAAATTAACAGAAAGAAATATTAAGGAAAACACTGAGCAATGGAGGGAAAGAAGAGGACTTTTACTGAACAGTCAGCATGGGCTCAGAAGAGGGAGGTTGTGTTTTACCAACATGCTGAAATTCTATAAGGAACCAACAAAAGGATGTGATCAAAGTGGAGCACACGATATTATCTATCTGGACTTTCAGAAAGCATTTGATAAGGTGCCACATGAGAGCTTGGGCATCAAACTAAAAGAAGTGGGAGTTCAGGGTGTAGTGTGCAGATTAGATTAGATTAGATTAGATTAGACTTTATACCCCCATAGGGATATTAAATTAAATTACATTAAATTTAATTAAATTTAATTAAATTAAATTTATTTTAATTTAATTTAATTTAAAACGGTGGGTGAAGAATTGGCTCAGACACAGTAAGCAGAGGGAATTGATGAGATGGACTTTATCAGAATTGGCTGATGTTAAGAGTGGTGTCCAGCAGGAGTCAGTGCTGGGGCCACTGCTATTGTTAAAGATAGATAGATAGATAGATAGATAGATAGATAGATAGATAGATAGATAGATAGATAGA
>JANRMT010035371.1:0-11651 GCA_026402145.1 Polypterus bichir lapradei | reverse complement strand
AAAGGTGTAAAGAAAGGAAAGTTGCATTTTTCTTTTATATAGTATAGAGAGATGTGTTCGGTGACGTTATGATCGCCTTTTGGGGACAGTTGCGGTGGGTCTTGTGTAGACTGGTGAGACGTCTCTGCCATTAATCGGCTGTGATGGCACTGTTAGTCCTTCACTCGTGTGCGTGTCTTCATAATCCGAGCTGAGGACCTCATAATCGTATACGTGCAAAAGAAAGTGTGAATCGCCTTAATATTATTTTGCCGTGGTGTAGAAAAGGGGTCCCGTGTTTGCACTTGTCTGGGCTATAGCTCAGGGGGAGGATGAAAAAAATTAAAAGTGCTCACTTTGAATTAAGGCAGAAGCGCAGTCAGCGTCTCAAATCCCGGCACAGCTATGCGCGCGCGCCGGCTACTCGACTTTTGCTGGGAAGGAGACCCCAGTTTTTGTACACACGTTCCACAAATGAGACACACGGGTTTACCGGCAATGTCAGTAAACATATACTCAGCCTCCCATCGGTTTTTAAAGGCTCTATGTTCAGAATCACCTTTTCTCTTTGGCATCGTGTGGGCTAGCTTGGCAATAATTTGTAGCATCATAAGCTAGACTTGATTAACGTGGTAAGTGTTCGGCAAGGCAGCTGAAGCGCTGGATTATGGGATCTGTAGTTTATTGTGTTACCAGCGCTTCATATCCCCGGGCCATTAATAACAATAATACAGTATATAAAATGATCTTGCGGGCCGGATATAATTACACCCCGGGCCGGATGTGGCCCGTGGGCCTTGAGTTTGACTCATATGGACTAAATAGAACTTGAAAAGAAATATTTTTTGGAATGTGATCGCGCAAGTCAGATCTAGATGACGCGCACTACAGTACATCGAGCCCGCGTGCTATTGTGGTTTTGCTTGTGTGCTTCAGTAAGTTACCGTCCCCTCGCTCTTACTTTTTTAACGTTCATCTAATGAATACACTGAGTATGGCTTTACCAAAACAATCATTGATCGCGAGTAAAGTATCCATTATTCATGAAGCTTCAATAGGTGATCTGTCTTTCTGCGTTAACCGCATGCGTTTTCATACGTCTCAAACTAAGGGGATGCGAGGTTAAAATAAATCGAGAAGCGCGCGTACATACTTAGTGCATCCCCTCTCGGGAATCGAACCTCGGCGCTACAGGCGAATGCCTTACTATTACGCCACGGCGTGTGGTTTATCTATTTGAGCGTAGCAGTGTAATTCGGTTTTTGTTCAGCACTCTTTGGAACTGTTGCTTTTTGTCTGCGCACTGCGTCAGTTCACGTGAGCCGCTGAATATGGTTTTATATGTCACTCGCTCGCTTCTAATTGTTTCGCTGCCTTCTTAATTATATAATGCATGTTTTCTAAAGCGCGTTTTGTAGCTCTTCCTGGCTTTCTACATACTGCGTGATTACGTGAGAGGCGTGATGATGTCAAACTCCGCCCCCACGGGTTTCAAGCTCATCTCCATTACAGTAAATGGAGAAAAACAGCTTCCAGTTATGACCATTATGCGTAGAATTTCGAAATGAAACCTGCCCAACTTTTGTAAGTAAGCTGTAAGGAATGAGCCTGCCAAATTTCAGCCTTCTACCCACACGGGAAGTTGGAGAATTAGTGATGAGTCAGTGAGTGAGTGAGTGAGTGAGTGAGTGAGTCAGTCAGTCAGTCAGTCAGTCAGTCAGTCAGTGAGGGCTTTGCCTTTTATTAGTATAGATAAAAAAGGCTTCAGGGTTTTCAATAAAAAAAAGTAAAAGGCAATTCCAAGATGAACCCCAGGTACACAGTTACACATATTTATTGTTCATATGTACTAGGAGCACTTAGTCTGTGAAAGTCAGAGAGCATAATGTCTTCACTAAAGTGAAGAAGAAGTAATTGTGATTTTGCAATTCTGAATAGAGAGAGAGAGAGAGGCTAGGAGCTGGCACTGATACAGCGCATTGTCACACCCACCACATGACAAACCAACTCAGGATCCAGATTAGGACCCAAGTGCAGCCATGCAATGGGTGACACCTCAGCACCACACTAGTTCTGATGGAATGGAACCAATGTGTGGTTTTGTATGGTGGCTGGAGTGCTGATTCTGCCACCAACCCACAAGTTTTTCCCTGCAGGTTGGGGGGCCGACATGCAGGACTGGATGCAGATTAACGTCATACCCAGGATGGAGCAATTGCAGGTTAAGGGCCCAACGGAGTAGAATTCTGAATAACTAGGGAGGAAACAGATGATTTACAAAGGAGGTTTTGGAGCCTCTGAGACAGAGAGAGAAATGTGAAGATCCATATTTAGACTTTGCATGGAGGGAGAGAGATGGACTGAACAACATAAAAAATGCTTCCAAAATTTCATAACTCAGTGTCTACCTCACAAACAGAAAGACATTTTTTAGGATAATGGAAAAATTGGAACAGACAACAGAATACTCTGTCACTACCTAGTGACACAAAGTCATAAAAAATGAATGTAATAGGGAAACATATCTGAGCATTTGATATTAAATGTTTATAACTACTGGTAATTTTATTTATTCTTATTAAGTGCTGTAATTTATTTATTTTATATATTCAGCCTTCATACATACACACACGCCCATACTGCATACTGTGCCTTCAGAAAGCATTCCAAATTTTAAATACATTGAAAAAATTCCTTCTTCATACAGTAGTACTTAAATTCAACACATATATTATATATATGTAAAAACACATAGTTTCTTTTTTCCTCCCAAGAACATCTGATTCTTGAGAATGAAAGATTTACATTTCTCATTTATAAACAAATGCTACGAGTTTTAGATTGTAGCAGATGGCTTCTAGTAAACTCCAGGTATGACTTAATGTTAGCCATACCAAATGCACTTCAGAACAGGTAATCTACCTGCAGCTAAGCATGTTCGGGCCATCTAGGAAAAGCTTGGGTTGCTGCTGGAAGAGGTGTTATTTGAGGCCAGCAGAGGGTGTTTACAATGTGGTCTATGAGTAGATCCCAATGTCCCAGTGCTTGGATAGGGACACTGTGCTGTAAAATGGCACTGTACTTCAGATGAAATGTAAAACCGAGGTTCTGACTCTCTGTGGCCATAAAAGGTCCTGGGACATCCTTCATAAAGAGTAGGGTATATCCTGATGTCCTGGCTAAATTGCTCACCAAAGCCTAGTCATTCTGACCTCCTAATCATCCCCTTTTCCTAAATGGGTAACTATCTCTCAACCCTTCACCACCTAACAACTAATGTGTCGTGAATGTACTGGCATAAAATGGCTGCTGTTGGATTTAGGTGGATTCCGCACATTAGTGGTGGCTGACGTGGCTCCACACTCTATACGTAAAGCCCTTTGAGTAGTCAGAAAAGAGCTACTGTATATAAATGTAAAGAATTATCATTATTAATTATTGTTAAAGTGCCTCTTTTCTCACTCTGCTAAAGAAGCAACTATAAAATGCTGAAGAGATTGTTGATGTCTGGACAGTTTCTTCCAAATCATCCAAAGACCTCAGCAACTCCGTCAGTGCTGTACCTGACTTTTTAGTCACTTCTTTGACAATTAATCTTCTTGTTTGATTGCTCAATTTGGTAGGTCAGTTTGATCGTGGTAGTATCTGGGTCTTGTCATGTTTTTTGTTCTTTATTTTTAGAATGGATTTGATGGTGCTCCAAAAGTCAGTGTGTTTGCCGTGAGCCTTCCAGTGACACCCAAATGAACAGCAATGAACCTTTGAATTTAGGTAATCAGATCTCAGAATTCAGAGTGTATTTGGACTTTGTTTATTCATATGTACACTAAATATGTTAATTATTTAAAGTATGTTTATTGTCATGAATATAAGTGTTGGAAATGTAATAGATTAGCATTTCATATGGAGAAATAGCTAGAAAATGGACCCTAACCTCACCACACCCTTCATACGTTAGTTGCATACAAACAGCTGAGAAGAGAAGGAAGCCTTTTATTCAGTTCTTTGGTGCCATTCCCTGCAATCTCTATGATCTAACTTATGACTACATACAAAAACCTGCAGCCACAGAGAGTCCCCAAGATCGAGTTTGGGAACCACTGAGTTAGTGTTTCAAAATATGTACATTGGCCATACATTTCTGTGGCTTAGCTAATTATACTTTGAAATATGACACAAATCTCTTGACATACTGCGGTGGGGTTTGTTTCCTTCCATGCGACCTATGTTGGCTAGGATTGGCTCCAGCAGACCCCTGTGACCCTGTAGTTAGGATATAGCGGGTTGGATAATGGATTGATGGATCTCTTGAGATATAACATGTAAAACATTTATGGAAGTGTGTAATCACACAGACCTGCAGTTAGTGAGGGATGCTGAAACATCATTCTACATTGCTGAAAATGAATCAGCAAACAATAAATTTGTGTCATTTATTGGGTTTTTGAAGCCAAAATAATGTTCATTAGTATAACAATTAAAATTGTAATAAGCCAGTGAACGCACACATGACATATATTTGAATGGTACGAGAGCACATGGGATGCACTGTCCATTTTGGAGTAATTACTGCAGTTAAGGCCAATCCATGTAAATGTCACATTCTGGTGTACTATGCAGTCAAAGCAATAATAATCCTGCAGTAAACACAACAACTTGTTCTAAAACCCGAACATATTTTCATAATATTATTAATATTATTATACCATCCACATCACAATGGTGATATAATTCATTATAAATGCTATGCTGAAATCCAAATCCAATAAAATCATCCATATGTTACATTGGGGCCAGGAAATCAAACCCCTATAAACCACAAATGGAATTCAGGCCCTACTTTAAATATGTTACAAACTGAGAGATGGTGTAATTGGGCAAAAAACATTCAGACTCATCAGTGGGTATCACACCAAATGGACACAGATTGAGCACATATAAAACGCAAATTTTTAATGCCTTGTCATTTCCACATGCATGGTACCAGTCGGGGCTGCAGTATAATCATCCACTTCACACAGACTATCACATGCTTTCACACTTTATTCTGCATTACCACAAGCATCACTTCAGTTCTCAGAGTTTCTTTTTTTTATATGCTAGAGAAAAGCTAAATTTAGACCCTCCGCCTGGCTGCTTTGCATGTGTCATTGCTTTTCTCTGTGAAACAAAAGTGCCAGGCAAAAGAATTAATTTTAACTCTGGATATCAAAATGCTGTGGATCACACTTATTTTATGGCAGGTCAAACTTCTGTCAAGGGATCCTGAGAATACAGCTACCAATGTATGGAACTTTCATGAAGATATCATAGTATCTACAGCAGGGATCAGTATGATCCAAAGATGAGTCTCAGTATTAGTCAAGTCTCTACTGGGCCTTTTATTGGTAAGAATTAATGAACATTGCTTTCCTACTATCCTATTTGGTAGTATCAGTATGATTTTTGCCCCAACTTTTTCACTAGCCTGCTACAATGCTACTGTATATATGATATTGTGCCATGTACTGTAGCTCAATGTTCAAACATCCAAGCAGCATCTGGCAGGTGACCTCCACTGAAATATGCTCACTACGTTCTTCTACTTGAGCAGTGGCTATAATCAGAACTGAAACTCAAGTTTGTTTTTTCTTTTTCTCCCTCTTTAATGTATCAGTTGCCAAGTTCAGGACAATTTCATCACATTATTGTTTTGTCTTACAAAAACATTTAACACGATGAAAATGACACATGAGTGCATATATTTGACTGTATTGTCCCAAGGTACTACTGTAGATGTATTTATGATTTATTATACTATCTAAAGTATACTTTTTTTCCAGATAGTAAAAAAAATTACTTAAACCAAAAGAAGGGATAACCATTCATTTACAAAAGGTTAAGTATCTGTCCGTATGTCTTAAGGGTACATTTCATTGCATTTTTGTATTGCAATTGCTCTGTTTTTTTAATATCTGTATGTGCTGGTCTTAATCCTCTGAAATAATCTGTAACAGTGAGCTTTGTGTTATTATTGATCAAAAAGACAGAAAGGAAAATCCACATACTGTACCTTACCTTATTTACAGCATATTGTGCTTGTTGTCAGGTTTTGCTTACTTGCACACAGAAAGTGTAAATAAGCATCACTATTGATTAGATCATATGTAAAGCATTTTTTAAGGAATTACAAGCTTAGTCACAGCTGAATGTCTTAGACACTGTTGCTGCCTGAAGCAGAACTGCTCAACCCCAGCTGATGAAGTGCTTAGCACCTGTACACTGTCAGTGGGAGCTGTGGGAGCCTTGAAGCTATTTGCCCTTACTATTGCCCTTCTCCTCACCTACAGGCTAACCAATCATCTGTTAAGCAAAACTCACTAGAAACCTGTCTGCACATACAAAAATGTGATGCATCCAACGGTAGAAGACAATATGGCCATTTGATTTGTCTTAAAAAGAAATCCAAATTACAACAGGTGCATTTCCAGTGATCAAAATGATTGTTTTCTTTGTGTTAATACTGACACTCCATCTTACAAGGAATCATTTCTATGGTTGAGTTTCTACTATCCTTATCTCACCCAGTACAGAAAAAAAATGTAGTTATATAAATCTTTCCTTATAGCAACTGAATAGAACTGCCTGCAGGAACAGTCCTTTAAAGATGACTTAAAATTTCTTTTAATCTTCAGTCAGTTTTCTTCCAGAAACCCAGCAGCTGTAACAGAGTATCAGCTCGACTCTAAATATACAATCTATTGATGTCTAAAACAATTAAAATCATATAATTCAGCTTTATCACTTTTGGATAAAACATACTGTACATAACATCGTCACTACAACTAGCACCTAAGGAGTGGTTTCTTGTTAAAAGCTTAAACATTAGGGTATGATCCCAGCCTTATAAAACCTTTTTCAAAGTATTGGACTTGTGACCAAGTGGTTGCTGAAAAAATATGGATCACTTGTATTTTTGCAGAAATAAAAACAAATGAACATGTTCTGAATTTACAAACTGCTTTGGCCCCAGAAAGCAAAACAGAAAAACAAATGATGAAGCCTCTTACAGTGATACCTTTTAATTTATAAGGAGCTCAATAATGGGTCAGCTAAATCAGCATTCCTGTATTTGCCTTCATCAGGTAGTACTGCTTTCTTTAATAATAATTACAAAAAAATTATAGGACGGACTAACACAAAAGCAAAGCTGGTGTGCAATCTCTGCTTTGTCTCTGCTTTCATGACTTTCTTTAAACAATAACATTAATGACTTTCCTATGACTACTGTCCTTTTGGCACTTTGTAATAATAACTGGAAAGCCTATTAAAACTTATAGAATTGTATAGACTATTTGTAATCAGGGAGACTACACACAATACAGACGTTTAAAACTTGTGAAGAACCAAAGGAGTAATGTGATTTGTTAAAAGTTTCCCCTGGGATACTGAAAAATATCACTTCCATTGTCAAAGTCCATAAAAGACTGACACAGGCCCAGAACAGCTCTATCAGTGTGTTGTACTGCTGGACTGATAAAACGCTTCAGAGTGGATTCCATGCCATTGTTGGAACACTAAGGGAATACCTTTTAGCATAATATTTAAATAAATTTTGATCTGATACTGGATGACAACATTCAGATTGTCTCAGTGTTTAGGCAATACTATCATTCATTCATTACATGGAGAAATGGAGATCAATCTACTTTTGACACTGAAGCACAGGAAGTTGTTCTACTCCTTTTTAAGAATATTCTTCTGTTCATCCACATTTTAAAACTATATATACAATCGCAACACTAAGTGGATTTGGTTCTATATTTTATTTATATAGTGCACTTCCAATGTAAAAGCTCAGTGCTATGTATATAGTTACATGTACAAAAGAGTTAAAGTAAAACATCAAACACTATTTAATATAAATACTGTACACACAGATACCTATATACAATTTAATTTAAATTGGGTTCTTAAAGATCTTTTTTTTTAGGAGTTTAATTATACTTTCACTTTCCAAATCAGATTTTTCTAACACAGAGTAGCAAGGAACCAAAGCATAACATGACAAGACTAGGCAAAAGAAAGGACAGGGTACCAGCCAATTGTAAGGTATCATAGATCACACCTACACTATTGAATATGGCATGAAACCAGAGTACCTGCATAAAAAGCCTTTTAAATTTGGATAATATGAAAACTTTACACGTAAAGTGTCTTGGTTGATATCTGAATCTAGGACACTGGAAATAGAAGGCAGCAGCGCTCACTACTGGGCCACAGTAATGTTTGGGCAGACTGATATAATAAATAAATATAAGTAAACTAGCCAACCCGCGGCGTACCATAAGCCGCATATTCAGGCAGTTTCTTAATGATTTTTAAGCACAGGGAGAAAATTAACATTTGAAAAATCGGTAATGTAATAAATCAGCAAGAAAAGCAACATTGTAACAATGCATGGAACGAACCAACACACAATCGTCTGTGACTGAAAACTGGCGGACCGCCATCGCGCCTTCTCCTCCCAGATGGAGGGATGGGGGTGGACGGCGCTGAGGCGCGGAGGGTGGAACGGGAGGAGAGGAGAAGGACGTCCATTCCACTCCCTCCATTATGCTAGTCTGCTGATTTCTTGTTCAGTATGCACTGCCTGCTCATGTGCCCACCTCCAACTCGTCACTTGAGTCGTTGTCGTCTTTGCACAGTCCAGATGCACCTGTGACTCATGTCTTCCGTGTTCCTGCAGGAGCATCTAAGAAGACACATGTTTGTCGCGGATGTGAATTGCTGTATGTAGCGTGTAAAACAGTTTGCTATGGTGCACACGGTCGTGCGTCATAACCGAAAACTCGGTTTTTAAAGCATGCTTACTTCATTGTGTTTTAACCTCAGTTGTAAAGGATTGTTTTAAGGATCCCATGGGATACCCCTCACACACCGTTTTACACGCTGCATATGGCGATTCACCTCCGCGTAAAACATGCCTCTATAAACAGTCAACGTGGCTCGGAGGTGCTTGTGGCCTCTACAACAGACGAATATAAATGACGCCGTTTTTTCTGTGTCGTTGTGTCCAAGTTGGTGGGCGTGGCTCTGCAAGTTGTCGTCGTATCCAATGGTCTTGGAGTTGGTGGGCGTGGCTCCTTCCTGTGTGCGCCATAGGTGTCTTACTTGTCGGCGGCTTAGTGAATCCACGCCCCTTCCGGCGTGCTTTCCATGGGTGTCTTGCCTTAGTGAATTATATATATAGATAGATGTTAAACTATAAATGTGTTCTCTTAAGTCACATGGGGCCTCATCTATAACGCCGTGCGTAGAATTTGCACTATAACATGACGTAAGCACAAAAGCCGGAATGTACTTACGCACAGAAAATTCCAGATGCAGGAATCTGTGCGTACTCCAACTTCCGTGTTCTTCCGCTCTATACATCACGATCAGCGTGAAAACAAACGCACGTGCACGCGCCTTCTGTCCCGCCCCATCTCCTCCCTGAATTACGCCTCTTTGAATATGCAAATCAATATACTGTAAATAGACCTTAAGCTCAGCGTTCTGTGAAAAGGTAATGTCAAAACCCGTTACTACTTGTACTAGTACTATTTGTTGGTTTATTCAGTGGTATAATCAACAAAAGGAAGTTGACCGAGTGACATAGCGTGTTGGAGAAACAAGCTCAAGTTCACAAAGTCGCACAGTGCCCGACATAAAAAGAAGTTGTCACATATCAAAGTCACCGTGAAAAGGTGTGACGTAGCCCACCGTCTGAGTGTCATATGGAAGCTTATTAGGGTACAGTGAGAAAAAAAGGCACAGAGTAGGAAAAAAGCACAAAATGTTAACTTCAATCTCGAAATATCCACTTTAATCACGTAGTTTATTTTGTCATTAAAGCAGAACATAAACTTCATCTTAATTTAATTTACTAGTTTCTCAAATCCCATTGTAACTAAAGTAACATGTTAAATGCTTTGTTTTGTATTTGATCTTCAATGTGCTGTATGTGTGTGAATCACTATGTGCTTCTGTTCTTTCTCTTTCTCCGACAGGACACAGAATCCATTACATTTGTGATATTACAGCTCTCTGAATAATTAAAATACTGAGATGTATACGTGATATCATTTTCATGATGATTGAAATGAAAGCATGTTATTAAGAACACAATGGCGCAGTGATTGTTCATGTCTCATACAAAATGCTGCTGCGCCATGCACGACCTTCGATGAAATAATTTATTGTAGCAGTACTGTATCTTTCAAACTTACTAACCTTTAATTCTTGTCCTTACTTTTCTTTCCCCAAATACCCAATCGCCACACAATCAGCTCTGTAATAGATGTTAAGCCATCTTTAAGCTTACAACGCCGATTCTTCAAAACTTTTAAGGAACATTGAAATATCTTCATAGTACATGTTTAATTATTCTATCCATCTATCCTTCCAGTGTCGCGCCATCCTCAGCAAATATACAGCGCGAGGCAGGAACAATACGTGAACTTGCTAGCGCTGCGGCGCAGTGTCCTCACATGTTTAAATATTAACAATAGAGATTATTTAAATGAAGTTAAAGTTGTATCTGTATAATATAATCAACATATTTTGCTGCATTTCATCTTAAAAATGATATCGTCATCATATGTAAATACGCGCTTTATAAAGTGGTGCAGGTTGTGTAATATTATAACTGTAGTGCAAGTTTACAGTGAGGTAATTGTACTTATAAGTACAAACAGTTCTATAAGGAGCAATTGATTGAGTGCGTTTATAGTTCTTGGGATGAAACTGTTTCTGAACCGCAAGGTCCGTACAGAAAAGGCTTTGAAACGTTTGCCGTGGCTGAGGCAGCGTGGGCGTGATGCTGTATACCGATGATTCTCTTTCCAATCAGCTGCTGCTGTGATTCCCCACTCAGATACAGTTATATAAATACTCCGAGTGGTGCAGTGAGAGTAATATGGAAAAAGATGATCCGCTGTGGCAACCCTTAAAGGGAGCAGCTGAAAGAAGAAGAAGAAGAAGAAGGTGCAGTGAGAGTAACAACACTAAAGCAGTTATGGTATTTGGAATAGTATGGCTATTCCCTTGACCATTATATTGTTACAAGTTAATTACAATCAGATGCATTATACTAATAAACAATATGCGGTTAGTTTCAGTGTATTTATAAAGCCGCGTCAGTAAAATAAAGAGTAACCACACAGGAACAGTAGCACTGCTTTGACGCTGGGTGCCGCCAGTCTGCAAAACCGAGCGGAGAACTTGCGTACGACAAGGTATGAGGTACCGTGGAAAAGTGCGTGGCTTTACACCAAGTGTATGTTTTATACATCGCGATTTGAACGTGGAAAAGTTCTTACGCAACATTTCTGTACATACGCACTGTTCATACATGAGGCCCCTGGTCATGAAGAAGAAGAAAAACAAAACTCCAGTTAAAACTTCACCATTAGAAAAAATGAGAAAGGCCTTAATAGGCTGGGAGAGGGTCACTCTTTATAAAGAATGATATGATCATCATGAACTATATAATTTAAGCAGAATACCCGCGCTTCGCAGCGGAGAAGTAGTGTGTTAAAGAAGTTATGAAAAAGAAAAGGAAATATTTTAAAAATAACGTAACATGATTGTTAATGTAATTGTTTTGTCATTGATATGAGTGTTGTTGTCATCTCTCTCTCTCTCTCTCT
>JANRMT010035365.1:0-14451 GCA_026402145.1 Polypterus bichir lapradei | reverse complement strand
ATATGGGATCACGTGGGGGCCGCCTTCCTGGTTGCTTTGGGGGCCACAGGTTCAGGGCATGGAAGCCCCACCCAATCGGGGCCCGTGGTCACCACCAGGAGGCGCCCCAATGCCTTGGGGACCCTGGACCTCAGTACTTCCGCCACACCAGGAAGTGCTGGGGGGAAGAGAAGCAGGGACACCCAGAGAGCTTCCGGGAGAACAGCCGGCACTTCCGCCACACTGGGGCGTGTCAGCGGGAGATTGCCAGGGAGCACCTGGAGCTCATCCAGGTGCGGATAAAAGGGGCAGCCTCCCTTCATTCAGGGCGAGAGTCGGGAGCGGAGAGGACTGAGCTGGAGAAGGCAAGGAGGCGGCCTGAAGAGAGTGAGAGAAAGGCATTGTGTGGCCAGGACTTTGGGGGTTTTGTGGTGCACTTGTAACTGTAAATAAACATGTGTTTGGGTGAAATAAACGTGTCCGCCTGTCTGTGTCCGGGTCAACCTCCACAATATATATATATATATACAAGCAAAATACCCACGCTTCGCAGCGGAGAAGTAGTGCGTTAAAGAAGTTATGAAAAAGAAAAGGAAACATTTTAAAAATAACATAACCTGATTGTCAATGTAATTGTTTTGTCTCTGTTATGACACTGTTGCTGTCATCAAGGATTTGATTATCATTATTTCTTTCAATCAGGTTCGTATTTGGAGGACATGTTGTTTTGAAGTTACATTCCGTGTTTGTCAACCGTTGTAAAGATAACAGGTTTCATTCATCGAAGTGTTCACTACGCAAATCGCTACTCGTGAACGTAAGATGTTTAACAGGCATTCCCGGTATTAACTTGTGCTAAACGTACCATGGTGTGACGTAAGGGGAACTGACTGTAAAAAGGCAAGGAGGTGCATATTTTGAACGAAAAGGGAGAAGACAGCAAAGGAGCAGAAAAGTGAGAAGGAAAACTGTTTAAATAAAGAGCTAGGAAGGTGAATGGTAAGAAGCAGCCAGCGGTAAAGCAAGGAAGACTCCGTAATAAGGATGGTTGGGTGCACGTAAAAGGTGTAACAATAAGATTGTTAAGCCTTATGATAATGTTCCTGCATGGAGGGTTTAGAGAGACACACTGGGAGAAGTATAATCTGAACCTCTGTACAGTTTCGTTTATTTTTTAGGTTGTAATGTTCATCAAATTTACGTATCATCTGAGATGATACGTAAATGGCGGACCATGCATTTCACACCTAGGCCTTCAGTAGTGCTGTGTCTGAATCAACCCACCCCTCAAAAACTAATTTATGGTTATAAAAAACATCTTAATATGCAGAAATACAGCATAAAGAGCCACTGCATCGCAGATAGATAACTCTTGTAGCCACAATAAATGCCTTTATTGAATAGACAAACCAGGGGTGAACAAGTTCCTTTCTACTGCAGCTACAGCCGCGACACACATAAAAAACATGAATAATAACTCATAAACTTGCAATATTATTTAGGAAAATCGTAACATTTTACTCACCAAAAATTTGGATTATTTGTAAACAAAATCCATCCTCCTCTCTTTCCTCAAAAACAGTTCAATTACTCTGTCGTACAGATTATCCGTGTGCTTCAGTTCCATCAAAAAGTCCCTTTCTATCGCCATCGAAGCTAATGCTGAAAGTGGAACCTGCCCTGTCGTATTTCTGGCATAAGTTTTAATTGGCTTTAGGGCTGAAAATGTCCGCTCGACAAAAGCAGTGGACACGGGAATGGTCACCAATATGTACCAATGTGTACAACTGCCCCATGCTCTCATTCAGATTTTTCTGATGAAGGAAGTCAAGGAGATCAGTGGGAGATTTTCCTGCAAAATCATCCATGGCATACATTTCAGTCAGTTCTGTTTTTAGCCGAGACAGATCAAAAAGTGCTCCTTGTCTCTGTGTTAAACTGGAGAAGGCTGTTTTTCTTGTATTCCCGAAACTTCTGGGGGTCGAGGAGCATGACAAACATCAGTTTTTCCTGGTCTTGAAATCTGGTCTGTGTCTGGCAAATAATATTGTCCATTATCCTGCCATGGAGTTGGCGGTAGTGCGCGCGAGGATCTTGTTCTTGGAGCGCCTGCGGTGCGTTCAGTGGCCTCGTAGAGTTCCTCATATCGGCTTCTATCAAATCAATGGGTCTGAATACGGTGATGTTGCCGTACACCCGCTAGAGGGCCCTACTGACACCAACTCAAAATCTGATTGGTTGAAGCAACAGTTTAATTGACATTTATTTTGTGTTAGAGGGCCTGCAGAATGGAATGTGAAAGCCTCTCTGCCTGGCAACAAATGATGGCTGAAATGTGATTGGTTAAATACTTTAATATGAAAATACATGTCTGGAAGCAGCTCAACCATCAGAAAAGCTATGAAAGGAAGCAGACAGACTATTTGGAATTATTTAATAAGTATTCATGGACAAAATATAATTAACATCAGTTTGTGATTCAGATATTTTTTTAGGCCAGCAGAGAAGGCCTTGCAGGCCCTGACAGCCCACCACTCAAGCTCATGGTTAACTCATCAGGTCTTACATCACCGGTCAGCGCCTAACACAATTCTCTGCCGCTCTCTCAAATAAGATAACGGAATAATCTGACCTTAGTGTTTTCCTCTGCCTCCGGCATTGCAAGTTCTGTGTATAATGTGAACTTGTCCTTCCATGTTCTCCATGTCTTCGCCAGGTCTTTAGCATTGAGGCTTTATACCCTGCATCTTCTCATTAAACTTGTATCTCGCGAATATCTCGTGCGGTCTTGCGATGTCCACGGCTTTATTTAATTTTATCTCAGACCTGGTACTTAAAAGTTTCTCTCGCACTTTCACTGAGTTTGTGCCATACACTATTCTATCCCTGACCATCTCATCTTCGTTTGCATAAGCACAGCCCTTCACCAGCAATTTTAACTCCATTAGAAAGTGATCAAAAGTCTCGTTTATACCCTGCGTCCTCTCAGTAAACTTGTATCTCGCGAATATCGTATTCGTCTTAGGCATGACAAACACCAGCAGCAGCGTGTCTATGAACTTAATTTAAACTTAAGGTTTACACCGTGCTTTGTTTCCGCAGTAGCTGCACTTATGAATATGCTTGTATGCGTCACTCGCTTCTCAATTGTGTAATGCATTTTTTGAACAGGTTTCATTCATCGAAGTACCCAAATCGGTACTCGTGAATCTAAGATGTTTAATAGGCATTCCCGGTATTAAGTTGTGGATTTGCCTGTGAATATTTACATTCATAGACACGCTGCCGCTAATTTAAACTTAAGCTTTACACCTTACTTTCCTACTGATATGTGTACAAAGGCTTGTTCAGCGTCAGAGGGTTTCCGCAGTAGCTGCACTTATGAATATACTAAGCACAGTCCTTCACCCATGAATATTTACCTTATATGGGCAGGCACTCAATTACGTGGGAGGCGTGATGATGCGAGATGCAACTCCGCCTCACACGGCGACCGAGCTGCAGGCTATGGCCGTATATATATGGATGAAAGTAGGTTCCAGTTATGACCGTTAGGCGTAGAATTTCGAAATGAAACCTGCCTAACTTTTGTAAGTAAGCTGTAAGGAATGAGCCTGCCAAATTTCAGCCTTCTACCTACACGGGAAGTTGGAGAATTAGTGATGAGTGAGTGAGTGAGTGAGTCAGTGAGTGAGTCAGTCAGTGAGTCAGTGAGGGCTTTCTTTTTATTAGTGTACTAGCAAAATACCCGCGCTTCGCAGCGGAGAAGTAGTGTGTTAAAGAAGTAATGAAAAAGAAAAGGAAACATTTTGAAAATAACGTAACATGATTGTCAATGTAATTGTTTTGTCACTGTTGTACACATATATATATACATATACACATATATATATATACACACACACACATATATATACATATATATATATCTACATATATACACATACATATACATACACACATACATACATACACACACATATATACACACAAATACATATATATATATATATATATATACTAGCAAAATATCCGCGCTTCGCAGCGGCGAAGTACTGCCTTAAAATTTTTATTAAGAAGAAAATTAAACCTTTTTAAACTGAGGGAAAATATACCAATAATTATTTGTTAAGGATCTCTTTGTATGCCACGTTGTCAGTTCGGTCCTCCAGCTGTAATATGACCAAGCTGTAGCTGTGCGCTGAGCTTACTTTTGAGCATGCAACGTACATTTGGCCATGTGAACAGTAATCTTGTTTCAAATCTCACAGCTTGGATTACTGCTGTCATAATCGGTTTGAGTTTCATGGTTTGTTTCAATTACGACAGTATTTGTAGGACTTGTGTTGAAGAGACATTCGGCATCTGTCAAGCGTTGTAAGAATACAACGAGTTTCATTGATAACTTCATTTCCAGCTTTTGAGAGTTTAAACATTTCTAAACATCAAAGTGTCCACTACTGAAATCGTCACCTGTGAATCTAAGATGTTTAAGAGGCATTGGCAGTTGTCCAAAGGTGTAAAATATTTGGCCATTTCGGTACACTTAAGCATTTCACTCTTCTAGTGCTCCTGTGTAGTATAATTATCTCCTGCTCCATCATCAGTCCACACCTTGAACCTGTCCCAGTCATTCAATACATAAGACACAATGTTCCTCCGGATATCAAGAGTGAGCCTGATATGGCCGTGCAATATATAACAAAGAGAATGGAAAAGGCAGGTGCCATCTCCGGGCATGGAAACCACTTGGTAAGTGACAGTTCTTTGATCGATGGTGATCACCTCGATAGACATGTTAATGGGGGTACGGTTGGAATGATAAAGGAAATGGGTACCTGAACAATGTAAAGTAAGTCTAAAATACCTACACAATAACTATAATCGTAATAAATGAACAATAAAACAGCGGAGAAGCCGTGGATTAAATAAAAAGGCTGTAGTTATCAGCAGGGAGACGTGAATACCGTGGCGAAGCAAGGAAGGGAATGTAGAGACTGGAGCGACAGACGGCCTTATATAGGCAGGCAGCCAACAACGTGGGAGGAGTTGGGATGGGGGACCCAACGCTGCCTCACACGGTGACCAAGCTGCAGGCTATGGATGTATATATGTACGTAAGTAGGATTCAGTTAGCGTTGGGAACCCGCGTACCAAATTTCTTGAAGATCGGCCCATAAGTAACAAAGACCGTTGAAAAGTTCAATATGACGGCCGACAGTGGCATCATATCACCGAAATAAGTACCAAATTTCAGCCTTCTACCTACACGGAAAGTTGGAGAATTAGTGACGTTGGAAAGTTCAATATGGCGGCTGACAGTGGCGTCACACCACCGAAATGAGTACGTAAATTGGTTTCGGTTAGCGCAGGGAAGCCGCCTACCAAATTTCGTGAAGATGGGGCCATGAATAAGAAAGTTCAACATGGTGGATGTTGTTGACCGTTATGACCATTACGTGTAGAATTTCAATATGAAACCTGCTTAACTTTTGTAAGTAAGCTGTAAGGAATGGGCCTGCCAAATTTCAGCCTTCTACCTACACGGGAAGTTTGAGAATTAGTGACGTTGGAAAGTTCAATATGGCGGCTGACAGTGGCGAAATAAGTACCACCGAAATAAGTATGTACATTGGTTTCGGTTAGCGCAGGGAAGCTGCCTACCAAATTTCGTGAAGATGGGGCCATGAATAAGAAAGTTCAATATGGCGGACGTTGTTGATCGTTATGACCGTTACGCGTAGAATTTCGAAATGAAACCTGCTTAACTTTTGTAAGTAAGCTGTAAGGAATGGGCCTACCAAATTTCAGCCTTCTACCTACACGGGAAGTTGGAGAATTAGTGACGTTTGGAAAGTTCAATATGGCGGCCGACAGTGGCATGATACCATCGAAATAAGTACATACATCAGTTTCGGTTAGCGCAGGGAAGCCGCCTACCAAATTTCGTGAAGATGGGGCCATAAATAAGAAAGTTCAACATGGCGGACGTTGTCGACCGTTATCGACCGTTATGACCTTTACGTGTAGAATTTCGAAATGAAACCTGCTTAACTTTTGTAAGTAAGCTGTAAGGAATGAGCCTGCCAAATTTCAGCTTTCTACCTACATGGGAAGTTGGAGAATTAGTGATGAGTCAGTCAGTCAGTCAGTCAGTCAGTCAGTCAGTGAGTGAGTGAGAACCTGCTTAACTTTTGTAAGTAAGCTGTAAGGAATGAGCCTGCCAAATTTCAGCTTTCTACCTACATGGGAAGTTGGAGAATTAGTGATGAGTCAGTCAGTCAGTTAGTCAGTCAGTCAGTCAATCAGTCAGTCAGTCAGTCAGTCAGTGAGGGCTTTGCCTTTTATTATTATTATATATATATATATATATATATATATATATATATATATATATATATTTCTGTTATTTAGATGGTCTTATTTTATATCATGATGCTGGCAGAGGTTGAATTGCAGGTAGGATATCATGTGTCTTCAAGAGTGCCCTCCTCAACTCTAGGTATGAAATGGAAACCATGTTAAATATAATGCTTTGTCCTCTATCCTCCTCTGTGCACCCTTAGCTTGGTCCCCATAAGACACTCAACACTCACCCTACTTGCATATTTGACAATATATGCATTTTTAAATAAAGGTTTTCTGGGTTAGGTTAATTGGCAATTCAAAAATGTTTAAAGTGTGAGTGTATACATGAATGGGCAACCTTCTGCCCTGTAGTGTTTAGATAGGATCCAGCCAGCTGCTGGGTTAAGTGGGTTTGAGAATGCAATTCCTTCAAAACATGTATTAATAATAATAATAATAACAATTATATAATTAAATTATATGTACAAAAGCCAAAACTGAGCTGCATCTCAACTGAGAAACAGCTTAGCTTCAGGCCTTCAGATATCTCTCTAGTAGCGAAAACCATTCAATTTGATTTGTGTCTATTGACCTCATAGGTAATGGATAACTTTGCTTTACTCTAATGCATGGTTGTGTGTTTTGCTAATAAGGTAAATGTTAAATCTGCTTTAATCCTTTTGAAAAGTTAAGAAGTTAGGTATTTAAATTCAAGAAAAAATACACTGTATGTATACCACATATGTCTAAAACACAAATACATATTTTAGCAATAGTTTAAAAAGAATGTTGAATACGTATTGAACAGTTTTTGCACATTGTTGAACTAGTTTAAAACTGATTCTTAGCACAATATTTCAAACATTTTAAAATAATATAAAATGGCTTTTAGGCTGACGTAGGATCGAATCATAATTTATTTTCCCCAACAAATGCAATTAAGCACCAAAAATGCATTGCCTCTTTGCAAAAATTTCTTCCTTTTTTTCTTCAGACTCCTATCTAAATAAGCAAGTTGAATGGTAAATCAACTGACTGGTCTTTCTACATAATAAACTTAAGCAGAGTGATTATAGCATTGCTTTAGAATCCTAAAACATTACAGGCGTAATCTTTCTTTTTTCCACTTAAATACTAAAGGGCTGATTTATCATTCTAGTTTTATGCTGTTTAATCACAGTATTTTTTTTCCTTTTTTCCTTCTTACTTTATGTTATGCTCCTGTAGTTCAGCAGAAACTAATTTATCATTCTTTACAATTTAAATGAGGCCTCCACCGTTTCATGGATTAATTGCATATATAATTATTGATCTGGGTTTGTATGCGTCTCTTTTCACTTTTACAGAGAAGACAAACACATAGTAGCACAAAGAGAAGAGTTTTTCATTTTAAGTGGTTTAGATGAAGCACATACTGATGAAGACAGGTGGGCCTTTGCACTCTTTGGCCTTGGGGTTTTTCAGTTAACCCTAAGGCCTGCTTTAATCTGCAGACATTTGACAGTGAGGCTAATGTGCATGTATTTCAAAGTTAAAAGCATGGCTATAACTTTGATAGGCATTTATCATTGACTGCTTCTCTAAAGTATTGATTTTATTTCATGGAGTCTTGTGCATTTGTGCAAGAGGGAAAACCTACCTAAAAACTATTATGCTCTAGTGTGCCTTTATACAGAGATAATATACTCTAAAAAAAATGTAAGGCAGACAAATGTATATAAGGTCTGAATTGAAAATATGATTGGTAATTGGTGTGGCATGTTACTAGCATCACAAAACCTATGGAAGCAGTATGTGGTGATCTCATCTGTCATTTCACTTCATATCATAACTACAAGTACTGTTAGTATACTGTACAGTAGGTCCAACTGTGAACAGTTTAGCTCCTTTCTATTCTTCCACTAATTGTCCATGACAAACAGACACTGCCTAAAACTTTGCTTACTGCTTTCCTCTCTCCTGTTATAAGTATTAGTACCTGCAAGATGACCTTAAACTGGCTCACATTAAACAGCACAAAGTAATTGGAGAAGTACTTAGTGTACCATTTTTTTTTTCATTTGAAAGACCACAAGACACAATATTAACTGTATTGAAAACTACAGTATAAAGCATTGTCAAAAAGTAATTTCTAAAGGCTTTTAGTTAATCAGAGAAATTTAACCTAGTTGTGCACCCTTAACAAAGGCAACCTGAAAATTAATACTTAAGACCATTGTACATTTTTATTTATTTCCTGTATGTAATTTCATAACTAGCCTAGCAATAGAGTGTATTACAGTAAAGGTGTTTAATGTGCAATGCTTTGAAATGTTGCACTTCTCTCTCTCTATATAAAATCCAACGTCTGTCTGTCTGTCCGCTTTTCACAAGAGAACTACTTAACGGATTTACAGTAGATCAGGTTTTTTTTCTATAATTTGCTTGAACATTCTGGTTGATTTTGCAACCTCAGTCTCTCCACCTCTGTAGTTCGCTTGCAGTACCGATTTATTTGCGTGAATTCAAGAGAGACACAGTGGGCTGAGGGGAGGGGGACGGGACCCTCCTCACTTAAGTGCCAGCCTCAGTGCGCATCTTACATCCACTTAGCTAGTGAATGAGAGAACTACTTAACAGATTTAGATCGAGTTTTCTTCTAGAATTTGCTTGAACATTTCGGTTGATTTTACGACTTCTCTTATCGCTCTAAGAATCATAGTTCGCTTGCAGGAGCGATATATTCACGCTAATCCGAGATAGAGGCGCGGGCCGAGGGGAGGGGGAAGCATGACATCAGGAGTTGGTCTACCTCTCTGTTTTGGAGTGTAACTTGCCTCTGCTTAGCTAGTGATACCTTTTTGTTTATTGATTTTTAAAGTTTGTCCTGTTTCACTACTATGCAGGCAGAACCATGGGGAACGGCTAGTATTGTATAAAATAGTAAATTTCCTGACATTTACAATATCGTAGGCATTTCCAGCTGAATGACAGAGCAGACAGGTTGATCACTAGAAATGGTATTAGAGGACTGTAAATGTAGATTCTGAAGATTAACCAACTGATACTGCTTTATACATTTTGATGAAAACAACCCCCACAAGATACAGTAATTTTAAGATGAAACTGGCAGAATTAAAACTAGCTGTTTGACTCAACACCTATTCTCTCTTTGTAGCATTAGAAATCATTATTTTTCTATGGAAGTGAACTTTAATAGTTTCAGTTTTATAAAGTATAACAAAATAAATCTTAATTAATGAACACAGCTGTGAAATATTTTTCAGCAGTTATAAAATACCTGTAGATATAGGAGAAATATCAGTTTATCAGCTTTGTCAGTCCCTTTCTGCATTACCGGGCCCTAGAGAATACTTAAGTGTCTATACCAGCAGCCCAAGATTTAAAATAGAAAAGTAGAAGAAAACAGTATGAACTGTTCACTGGTTCAGATTCTTCAAATCAAAGATTTTCATTCACTTGTATAGGCCATTAGCACCAAGGCCCAATAGCACCTATATTTTCTAAAAGCTTAAGGAAATATTGTATAAAGAAAACTAATATAAAAACTAATAAATGAGAGTAGATCTTTCATTGTATCTAGCTCACTGTGTTAGCTAATTGCCATGTCACATTAGACCACTTTTCCAGCTGTTTTCAGTTGTAGCCTTTATTTGCATAATCTTAGCAAGTCAGTGGTACTCCCATGAAGGCCAGTTATTCTGACAGGCCCAGTAGCTCACTCCAACTAGTCCACAACTCTAACAGTCAAACAGGTTTAATTTTGTCTTTAGTTTTAGGGGCAGTCCCAGTGTACATGAAAGCTAAAAACCAATGAGTGCTTATGCAGAAGTGTAATTAATATAAAGCAGTGACAAGGAATAAAAAACAAAGGTGTTTTGTGCTAACATGGAATAGAAGCTCATCTGTTGGATGACTTTGATGTTTTACGTGCCATGACAAAATGGAAAATAAAAAACGACAGAGATCACAGCTAAATTCACTGTACCAGTCAACTCTTTATACAGCACCGGCTTTATCAGGCAGTACACTATTGGCTGTTTGAAAAAAGGGGCAAGCATTTCTGTGCTGGAAGATTGGCAAGCAGTTTTTAAATGTGATTTACTTACCGATTTTCAGTTGTATAAATTGACATGGTCCAGTGACGAGATCAGTTGCAGCAGTTGGCAAGTCAGCTATACCCTACAGCTAGATGCAGCCTAATGTGACATTGGCTTAAGCAGTTCCAGTGTCTCATCCAGATATATTTTAAACGTTGTTAGGCCTTTGCATAAAAAACTGCCTCTTGGATTCCATCTTCTTAATTCTCACCTGTGTCTTCAAGTGCATGATTTACTGTTAAAATTAGGATTAGGTTATTTCATCAAGACTAAAGTGGTGGAACTCCCTTTGTCTGACAGAGGTGACTTTTTATTTCAAGGATGCACTTGTTTGTTGTTCTTTGATCAGTTTCTGGAGCTACTATCCCATATTTACAGTTTGATCTCCGGAATTGCAGATATCTATAATCTAGTGGTCTTGCTGCAGATTTGAATTTGGCAGCTTTTAAATATCACATTTTATTCTCCAAAGTGTGAATGTGTGCTGCTGACCACTGCTCCTTAGGCCTGCAACAGCGACAACAACAATTTATTTCTTGTATAGCCCAAAATCACACAAGGAGTCCCACAATAGGTCTTTACAGGCCCTGTTTTTTGACAGCCCCCTAAGGCTTAACTCCCTAAGAAGACAAGAAGAAACTCCCAAAAAAACATTTTAGGGAAAAAAATGGAAGAAATTTTGAGAAATGCAATTCAGAGAGTGACCACTTTTCCAGATAGGTTAAGCGTGCAGTGGGTGTCAAAAAATGGGGTAAATACAACACACAAAACAGAACACAAGCAATCCTCTTCACAGAGCTAGATGGACAACCTGTCATTACCACGTCAGAAATACAATGCAACAGTACAATAATAGTAGTACTAACTACAAAGCAAAATGCAAGAATAAATTTTATCACTCACTAAATCACTGTCCTAATCATAAAAAATAATAAAAGCAATTTTGCTGATTTGCTCCTCATACTCAAACTACATAATGTGCAAATGAAACTGCACCTGTCATATTGCGTGTAGTTCCTTTTTCACCCTTTTACAAAAAAAGACATATCAGCACTTGAAGCTGGGCATATGAGAGCAACCAAGTGCATTGTCTGGGCTGATGGGCATGTCCTAATCTGAAAGGCTCAGGGACTCAACACTGTTCAGTCCAAGGGGCTACACAGGGACCTTATTAAGGTAATAACGATCCTCAAAGACATCCGTAGAAATAAAGGGGAAGTGTTTTAGGATATAGCGGGTTGGAAAATGACTGACTGACTGACTGACAGTTTTTAAGACCGAAGCACTCCTTTACTCATAGCTGTATGAATCTGGAACAAGTACTATTTCCTATAGTAGAAGCGGAAACCTTAACAACCTTTGGAAAGTGTTTACATGAGATACTGGGACCAATTAGATAATCTTTAAAGAAATGAGCTTGACAGACAGAATCGTCACCTGTTTTTGTCCAATTTCTTATGTTCTTATATCAGAACGTATTTTTCCTTCCAAATTTTTCGCAGTTGTTATGTTTTGTATGTGGTAAGCCACATATAAGAATCTCCAGAGTCCATTTCATTGTCTTTGTATCTAAACTATTTTTTCCTGTATGGCATCCCTTTCAAGGTTGTTTACTGGCTGTCTTTAATATTTAATGGATTGCTTCCAACTCTCTGTGGCCCACAGTTCACCAAGATGATTTAGGACCTATGAGTCTGAAAAGAAGAAAATCTGCTTTTACTTTAAATTGATTGCCTAAAATGTCTAGAATAATTCTGTTTTAACATTGTAATATTTAGATTTACTAAATAAATAGCCTGACAGCAAGGTGTTTTTTGGTCAGTATTACTGAAAATAGACTGGAGAGGATTTTAATTTTCTTGGAATATAAAATATCAAGCACTACTCATTTAACTCATAACTGGCTACTTAGTTTATTATTAGTAGAAAATAAAGATTTTAATAAAATTATCAGCACACAAATTTATATTTTTGTTGAAATCAGCATCTCTGGAGATGTCTCTTGATATCAGTCTATTGATAACATAAAAGCAGGACACATTTTACTTAAGTCTTTTGTTTCTATTATGAACATGCAGGAAAGGATAATAAAGTATACTAGTATGCCTACCAACTAAATAAAAAGGAAGTTGAGAAAAGTATACCAGAATTCAATAATGAATTTGGAACCAAAGTCACTGAACATAAAAAAAAGTGTTACATATTAATTAATATTATTAAATGATGCAGTGGCACAATGACCATAGTTTCAGTGTAAAGGCTGTAAATCATAAATCCTGTCATTTTCCCTGGATAAGTTTCCCTTTTGTTTTGCCCACTGTCTATGCCAGTGTTCCTCCATGTGTTGTCATTTTTCAACCACATACCCAGATATGTGCCGGTTAGTTTATAATAGTTAATTGCAAATTATAGATTGGCCTTGTGTTAGCGTGGGTATGTGCAAGAGAGGGCTCTGCAATTGAGTGGCACACTGCCCAGGCAGAATTACCATGCCCCAGGCATCATGTATAGAAAAGCCAGTTAGACTATTAAGGCTCCCTGAGGCTCAGAATCCTGTCAGATTGTACCAAAGCAGGACAGCTTAAGGTTTAGATGGCAGTCCAGTATAAATTTATTTAAAAAAAACAGCTCCTTACTATACTATCCCAATAAAGCCAGCTATGTTCATGAAAGCTAGGGAAGATAACCTTCTACCTGAAGCACTGTGCCAGGTGTCAATTGATGTTTGCCCAAGAAGAATTAAAACCTATCATACAGGCCAATGTTTCATTTTGATCAGTGGTATTAAGATTCTGGCCAAAGGTATATCAAACCGAAGAGATAGAGGGATTATTTCTATAATTTTTTAAAAAAATAAACTAGATTAATTAAAAAGCAGCAATTGATATCAAATCTTTGTTGCATTTTCAATGTATTCGATATCAGAATAGCACCAGAACTTCCCAGGGTCTTCTTATTATTGCTTTCAGAAAAAGTCTTAGAGAAAGTCAAACAATGTTAGTTATTCATCACATTATGCAAATAGGGAGTAGGAAGTTATATTTCTGCATGACTTAAACTTTTATACTCTAGTGGAGGACCTTCAGTTCGTTTTAAACATTATGTACTTATTATTTCAGTTTAGAAAAAAAAGTAAAACACATCTGTCATTTTTCAAGAGTTTTATTTCCTATCATCTTTGAGACCCTTCACTTTTATTTCTGTAATCAGTCATTCTGGAAATTATAAGGAAAGAACTTAAAGAAAAAGTATCTCTTTATACGGATTGGTATCCACACACATAGCTTCCATGAAAATGTATTATCTAAATTCCATACAATATTAGGATTCAAGGTTTGAGCAAGAGCATTTTATTTATTGTGAACACCCTTGCGCATCCACTAAAATTTCATCAGTTTCTGCAACAGTGAATACACTTGGTAATCATAAATAAACAAAAACTTCAAGATCTCTTGAAATGTAATTTCGACAGCCTAATGGAAAATATCTGACAAGGCAATGATCAGGTCCTCAGCTTACATTACTTAGACAAATTAATGTTGTTGTAAAATAAGCTTACAAAATTTTGGTATTGAGACATTTACAGATTTATATGTATTTATATATATATATATATATATATATATATATATATATATATATATAGTCACACACGTGTGAATTGGAGGCAGTCAAAGAGCCTAAAGGTGAGTGAAATATCGCAAGACAAAAGGTTATCACGTGATACTTACCTTAATCTCTTTTCACCTACAGAAAATTCGAAGAAAAATAAGAAGTCCCACTTCCGGGCTCAAAATGGCCACCACGACGTCACTTCCAGTTACATCAACCCATTGCTCCTGTCCACTCCTGATGATGTTGGTTCCATTTCCCCGCCTCCAATCGTCACTTCCTGCCAACCATTTCCTGTCCCATAATCCATCCTGTTATATAAACGCCATTTTGTCTGCAGTTCATTGTTCATTTTGCACTGAAAAGTCATATGAATCAACCTCTTTTTCATTTGTCTGGATGACAATATACA
>JANRMT010035334.1:0-10091 GCA_026402145.1 Polypterus bichir lapradei | reverse complement strand
GTACAATATACAGATGTGATATGTATGTGCTGTAATACTATGAGTATTGTAATATATACAGATATACAATATATGATATATGATGTACAATGTACAGGTGTGCTGTGTGTGCACAGGTATGTACAAGGAAGGGAGGAGGAGTAGTGTAGAGGATTAAGTGTGTGGATGTGAAGGTTCAACGGGGGACTGAGTTCAGAAGTGTGACCGCTGTGGGGAAGAAGCTGTTCCTAAACCTGCTGGTTTTAGTTGGAAGGCTCCTGTAGCGCCTTCTGGAGGGGAGGAGCTGGAAGAGTTTGTTGGCTGGATGAGAGGAGTCCTTAAGAATGCAACGAGCTCGGCGTAAACATCTCTTCTTGTGAACGTCCTCAATGACCGGAAGTGGAGTTCCTATGATGCGTTGTGTGGTTTTCACCACCCGCTGTAGTGCCTTGCGGTCAGCAACAGAGCAATTCCCATACCAGGCTGTAATACAGTTAGTCAGGATGCTCTCTATCGCACAGTGGTAGAAGTTGCCCAGTATGACAGCAGATAGTTGGCTCTTCTTCAGTATCCTCAAGAAGAAGAGGTGCTGATGGGCCTTCTTGACCAGGCTGGAGGTGTTGTTTGTCCATGACAGGTTCTCCGAGATATGTATCCCCAGGAATTTAAAGCTGGAAACCCATTCGACAGCCATGCCATTGATGTGAATGGGGTGGTGGGTGTCTCCCTTCTTCTTCCTGAAGTCCACAATGAGCTCCTTGGTTTTGGTGGTATTCAGGAGCAGGTTATTTTCAGTGCACCACGCAGCTAAGTGTTTTACCTCCTCCCTGTAATTAGACTCATCGTTATCACTGATGAGACCGATCACCGTGGACATGTGCAATAAGCGATATTGGTAATGTGCAATATACTAATGTAATACAATACAGAATATGTAATGTACTATTCATGAACGGGTGCAATAACAATTTATGCTGCTGTACTTTGAGAAATAATAATTTGCTCTGGTTACTTGATCACTTAACACTGTATATGACATATTTGGAGTTATTTGACTTGTTTATTTATTTATTTATAAAGCACTTTAAAAACAACATCAAGGCTAACCAAAGTGCTGTATAATAAAAAAAAAAGAAAAACCCAACATATCAGACACACAAAAACCAAAGGGTAAATGAAACATAAGAACTGAAGAGATTCTTAATAAAAAGTATACAGATAGCCAACATACAGTATCATACTGGATTAAAAGCCAGAGAGTAAAAATGTGTTTTTAAATAGGATTTAAAGACAGCAAGTGAAGGAGCCTGCCTAACGTGCAATGGCAAATCGTTCCAGCATTTTGGGGCTGCAATTGAAAAAGCTCGATCAGCTCTGAGTTTGTATTGTGTCTCGAGAACACGTAAAAACGCTTCTGGTCTGCTGATCTAAGAGATTGAGACGGTACATAAGGGTGCAGCAGTTCCGACAAATAAAGTGGGGCACAACCATTAAAGGATTTAAAAACAAATACAAGGATCTTAAAATGGATTCGAAAACGAATTGGAAGCCAGTGAAGGGAAGCCAAAATCGGGGTAACATGCTCATGCTTTCTTGTGCCAGTTAAAAATCAAGCAGCAGCGTTTTGCACCAGCTGTAGGCGAGCAATGGAGGCCTGGCTAATTCCAAAAAGAAGCGCATTGCTGTAATCTAAACGAGAGGTTATAAAAGCATGGATCACTGTTTCAAGGTTGCGCTTAGACAAGACAGGCTTGATTTTTGACAGCCGCCTCAACTGGAAAAAGCAAAATTTTACCACTGCGTTCACATGGCTATCAAGTTTTAAAGGTTTTCACCCCTAAATTTGTGATCATGAATTTCTCATATTGAGCCACAGTGGAACGGTCGATACTAGGGGGTCCTGCTGGTGCCATTGAATCTAAATAGCATGACTTCTGTCTTGTTCTCATTACAATTTAGAACATTTAATGCCATCCAACTCCTTATGTCAATAAGGCAGTCCAGTAGGGGCTGGGCAGAACACGAACCAGGGTGCTTCAGAGGGAAATAAACCTGACAGTCATCTGCATAAAGATCAAAAGGAAATACCGTGTGTCTGAAAAATAGCGCCGAGTGGCAGCAGGTACAAGGAGAACAGAAGAGGTCCCAGGGTGGAGCCCTGTGGTACACCCCAGAGGTGGAAGTAAAATTATCAATGATGACACAAAAACGTCTACCTGAGAGATAGGACCTAAACCATTGGGAGAGCTGAACCTGTGATGCCCACCCACTGCTCCAGCCTGGAGATGAGGATCTCATGGTCTATATCAGGGGTCGCCAACTCCAGTCCTGGAGGATCACCGTCACTGCAGGTTTTCATTCTAACCCTTTTCTTAATGAGTGACCTGTTTTTGCTGCTAATTAACTCCTTTTACATTCCCTTTAATCGATTTGCTCTTGAAAACTCAGACCCCTTAATTGTTTCTTTTTCCTTAATTAGCAGCCAAACAATAGTGAGATACAAAATGAGCCAAAACAACTGGTGTCCATCATACAAGATCTGAAAAGAAAGAAAGATGAAGGTCTCAGCAGGGTCGATCTTTTCAGGTCCACAGAGCATTTTAATGGTGCTCTCAGAAAAGAGAAAATCAACAGTTTCGTAAAGGTCTGCTAATGCACCACGAGAGCAGCAACAAGCCACAAAATGAAAGAATGGGTTTAATTAACAACAGGAACTGGCACCTCATTAAGCAGCTAGTTGGAGTGAAATTGGTTGGAGTTTGAGGCCCTGACTTAGTTGGTCTTCTGTTGGCTCCCTCACTTGACATTTTATTTCTGTTTAAGTGCCTTTTAAGGAAAAAAATTAAGCAATTCAGAGGAACGATGGAGAAATTCAGGGGAACCAATCTTAAAAAAGCAATTCAATTAAAATGAATTCACAAGAATTTAATTAGAAGCACAAACAGGACACTCATTAAGAAAAGGGTTAGAATGAAAACCTGCAGCCACGGTGGTCCTCCAGGACCGAACTTGGCGACCCCTGGTCTCTCGTGTTAAAGGCAGCTGTTAAATCCAGAAGCATAAGTAGTAGACAGTCACCAGAGTCCCCTGTTAAAAGAATATCATTAAAAGCCCTTAACAGAGTGGACTCAGTGCCGGGGTGAGTTTTAAACCCAGACTTGAACACTTCCAGAATTTCATGTTCGCCCAGGAAGGACTTCAGTTGGATGTAGATGACTTTTTCCAAGAGTTTGAACAAAAAAGGTAGCTTGGAAATAGGCCTAAAGTTAGACTTAACAGAGTGGTCCAGACCCGTTTTTTCCAGCAGTGGTTGCACAACAGCATGTTTAAAATTTTTAGGCACCACACTAGAGATTAAACTACTATTAAAAATTGTAAGAATAGAAGGACCCAAGGTAGAAAAGACCTCCTTAAGAAGTTGAGGAGGGACAACATCAAGTGGGGAGCCAGACGGCTTCCTACTGGAAACCAACTGCTTTGAAAAGGGGAGAGCGCCAGGCTCGAAGTGATCAAACACAGCCAAACTGGGTATTAAAATGGTTGGATCATGAGAAAGTGGTGAAATGAGGGCCCTAGTGCTTACAACCTTCTTCAAAAAAAAAAGTAAAGAAATTTATCGCAAGTTTCCCTAGAGGCTTCCAGAAAGACAGATTCATGAACATTAAGTACAGAACTCAATGTGTTAAAAAGTCAATAACTTCAGAAAAACATTTTGATCTAGCAGCTTTCAAAACTTTCTCTCAATATTTCAAAAGAAACCTGCAACCTGTCCTTTTTCCACCTCCGCTCAGCTCTCCTGCACTCCCGTCTATATGCACGGGTATTAGCATTTAACCTTTTCTTTAAATGCACCTTGGGGCTGTCACATAAAGTCATTACAATGTGTTACATAATGACAATAAACTGCTTGAACTTGAACTTTCTGTAGCTCCCTCAGGGGGCTTGTAACTAGCAGGATAAGTCGGGTTTGACAATTCCAATAGATAAATGAAGCATTAAAAGAATTTCAGTTGATTTGATGCATATCTCGGATTGCATTTCTTGATATTTCACCATTTCCAGCATGAAGCCTGGTGTGTCTCTGAAGGCCACTTTTGCGTGAAAACAGCTTCCCACATTCACAACAGCAATGCGGTTTTTCGCCGGTGTGAATTCGCATGTGTCTTTGGAGATTGCTGATTTTTGAGAAACGCTGTCCACATTCTGAACAACAATGGGGTCTCTCTCCAGTGTGAATTCGGACGTGTGTCTGAAGGTAGTCAAGTCGTGAGAATAGTTTGCCACATTCAGAACAGCAATGAGGTTTCTCTCCGGTGTGAATTCTCCGGTGACTCTGGAGACTGCATATCTGAGAGAATCTTTTACCACATTCAGGGCAGCCATGTGGCTTCTCTCCAGTATGAATCCTCATATGTCTCTGAAAACTGCTCAAGCATGAGAATCTTTTGCCACATTCAATACAGCAATGCGGTTTCTCTCCTGTGTGGATCCTCTTATGCGTCTGAAGGCTACTTATCTGTGAGAATCTCTTGCCACACTCAATGCAGCCATGCGGTTTCTCTCCAGTGTGAATTCGCATATGTGTCTGAAGGTTGCTTACACACGAAAATCGTTTGCCACATTCAGCGCAACCGTGCAGCTTCTCTCCAGTGTGAATTCTCGAGTGCGTCTGAAGATGGCTGAGTTGTGAAAATTGTTTGCCACATTCAAAGCAAGCATGCGGCTTCTCTCCTGTGTGAATCCTCTTATGAGTCTGAAGACTGCTGATCTGTGAGAATCGCTTGCCACACTCGGCACAGCCATGCGGTTTTTCTCCAGTGTGAATCCTCATGTGCGTCTGAAGGTTGCTCTCACACGAGAATGGCTTTCCACATTCGGAACAGCAATATGGCTTCTCCCCAGCATGAATTCTCCTGTGTCTTTTAAGACTGCTAATGCTTGAAAACCGTTTACAGCAATCAGAACACCAATGTGCCGTCACTTTCCCCTGAATTCTGGTGCGTCTAGGTAGACCGCCTCTGCCCATGAATCTGGTACAAGTTCTTGTGCACTTCTGCAGTCCACCCACGACTGAAAATCTTTTACCATGTCGCTTAGTTGTTTCAGATACAAACATCAGTTTCCTCAAAGTGTCATGGCTTTCATTTGGTAAAGTAAGTGAAGACAAAGGGCAGATGACGTTTCTTTGTAAATCTGTTAAGGCAGAAAACACAATTAATGTTCATTTTACACATTAAACTAAACCAACAGTACAACTCAAATACAAGTACACTTTAAATGGGGTGGGGAAGGCTTGTCACTCTGGTCATATCTGCAGATTTTAGACACCGCAGTCATTTATGTGACAATCAGACAACATCTTGGACAAGTGAAATTCTCTAATCCTAACCGCAGAGGAGACAGGATTAAAAACGACCAGTCTGTGTTGTTTAAAACACCGTCTCTGTAATAGTTATCTGTGTGTGTGTATGTTACGGTGGGTGACTTTATGACTTAATACTCACAGTCTCCCAATAAAACCAATTGAGTTCAGATGTCACTGTAGGACACTCCTGTAATGGGAAGTCTGATGACACCAAAAAGACAGAACTGTTGAGCAATTTGGGGGTCTTCAATTAAAAAAATTCCCATTCACTTGACTAGTCTTGTTTTACTGAAAAAAATATACAAGTGGTACCTCGGTATACGTCCTTAATCCGTTCCAGATCCTTTGACTTATACCAAACAGGGCGTATACCAAACTAATTTTTCCCATAAGAAATAAAGGGAAAATGATTAATCCGTTCTCATGAAACAAAAAAATCCTGTTGTTATTGGCATATTATACATTGATGGGGTTGTATAAAATAATTTAAACACTGCTTAATACTTGTAGCCGCCGATGTATAAGGCAAAGTCAGGCACGGGTAAGACGCGTGTCAAAGAAATCTCACAGTTCAAAAGTTCGTTTTAAAATATTTAGTGAAAGTTAAAAGCAAATACTCCACACAAGAATAAAAGAAAAAATAGTTACACACGTAAAATAAAGGGCAAAAAAAAAAGGGGGAAAATGTATCTTGTCTTAAACTTATTATTTCTGTACTTAAAAGTTCTTTACTTTTTCTTCTCTATTTAAAGATTCTTAAATTCTTAAATACTTAAAGATTCTTAGCTTCTTCTTCTGTATGCTTTAAGCATACGGCACAGCACATGAATTAAGTGCTATTTTCTTACATATTCACACACTCAAAAGGCCCGTAAGTCGATTGGCACATAGATATGTGCCCAGACACGGTCACATGTGCAAGCACGAACACGAGCACACAAGAACACGGTTAAAAACGGTATGCCTCTGTACCTTACACAAGGCAAAGCTAGACACTAACTGGAGAACATTGTTCACTCAAAGCTGTTAGAAAATGACAGGAAAATACCAACACAATTCTATTCACGGGGGTTATAGGAACCTCCCATATTTTATCCATTATCATCTACTATAGTAAAATATTCACGAATCTTATAGAACTAGGAAAATGGCTCTTACAATACTAAAATGCATAAATGCAAAAGCAATTAGATGAAATAAATAAAAATTTAACCTCGCTTTACTTTTTAATAACGTCTTTGTTTTTCACAATCGTAGATACCCTCGTTCTCGGCATACGGTATGCAGCAGCCAAGTCCCGGATACGCATGCCACCTTCATACTTTTCAACAATCAATTCAAATTTACGCGAGAAAACACAAAATCACGTGAAAATTCACAGAGAGTTATAGCGCGGGTTGTTCACTGAATGCTAGCAACTGACGTCCGTGGGCAGTCGAGACTTTGTCTCGAGGGGTAAACAAGGGTAGCGCGCGGGTTGTTCACTGAATGCTAGCCAGGAGCTGGGAAGGTGAATAGAAAAGAAGCTATTGGTAAAGCACATAAGGCTTCGGTACAATAATGGCTGGACGCACGGAAAAAGAGTGCTGGCTAATCAGAAAGTTTCTTCAATGCGCACGGCTTTACTGTGCATTTTTGATGCAGGCGTCTGCCATGGTCGGACGTTAACGCCGAGACAGCCGAGTGAGACGGACTTCAACCTGCTACAGAAGAGTCGTCGCCAGGCCGGTGAGATCGCTTCTTTTGTATAGATTTATACAATATGAAATATATTGTATATGTGGAATATATTTGACTTGAACGCTGGATTTATTGCAGACTTCCCAGGCCGGTTGGATACAAACTTAAAACAAAGTTAATATAAAAGGGACTCGTGTGGGGATTGTGTGTGTGTGTGTGTGTGTGTGTCTATATGTGTATATATATATAAGTATGTACTGTGGATATATTTGTGCTGTCTGTAAATAAGGGATATTTCCGTTTCTTTTCCTTGCTTGCTTTCTTTCTTTTCTGTTTCGCCGTTTTCTGGGGAGTATATTATAGAAGGGTTTAAGGGGGTGGGCATATTAATTAGTGTTTGCTTAGTTGTTATAGATTTCATAAGGATTGGTTAAAGGGTGTTTATTGTTTTGTTTGATTTATAATATATATTTTTTGTTTGTTTAAATAATTGTTGGGGTGGTTGTTTCCTTTTATAAATTCATAAAGGATATCTCCAGCTGAGGGGATCAAATTGGGGCTAAGGTTCTGTCTGGTTCCGTTCCTAATAGAATTATTTTTCCTAAGGGTAGGAGATTTTTGTGTGTGCTGAGCTCCTCGTCCAACTTAAGAGGAACTCGCTACAGTGATATATCTGCCAATCAGCAGCTACCCTCTAAAACACACGGAGCTCTGATCTCTCTCTCAAAAACATCAAACGTTACTCCTTAACAATCTCCAGAGGTGGGTAGAGTAGCCAAAAATTGTATACAAGTAAGAGTAGCATTACTTCAAAATAATATTACGCAAGTAGAAGTAAAAAGTAGTCGTCCAAAAAATTACTCAAGTAAGAGTAAAAAGTATTTGGTGAAAAGAACTATTGAACTGTTTGATCATAATAAATGATTTATTTTTTTAGAAATGTTGTAAGACAGACAAAAATATAAAATAATGTGCAAATTCTGTTCTTTCCAAATAATACAATAAAAAAATGAGTAAAATAAATAACATCTTTACAAAATAAAGATGCACAAATAACATAAAGGAAACCTTGGATTGCAAGTAACTTGGTTTGCGAGTGTTTTGCAAGACGAGCTAAAATTTTTAATACATTTTGACTTGATAAATGAGCGAGGTCTTGCAATACGAGTAGTCCGTATACGCTTTGTGTGCCGAGCATCACGTGATCACAACTGAGCTGATGGTTGTTCTCTCTCTCGCTGCGGGATTGTGGGTAATTGTCTCCCATTCTCAGGCTCAGTCGGCGTGCCTCACTCGTATAGTTAACATCCGAACAAGTGTCTACTGTTTACTAGAGCATTGTGACCACGTGTGTGTGTGCTATGACATGTGAGTCTCTGTTGTGCACCCCAAAACACAAAGCTGAGTCTCAATACTTTAGCGATTCCATCTTTATTCAGCTGGAAACAGGAACAGTGTGGTTATTTATTGTAGCAGGATCTGCCACTCTCCTATACACAGACACTGCAGTCAGGCAGGGTCATGCCCAGGTTAGTGGCCAAGTAATACTGTGCCCTGCGCATTTACAGTATAATGTTGCTTGTATCACCCATCAATGGCAGGTGCTTATAGCATGTCCGCGATCTTTTCAGATTTGCTTTTACGGCGAACTGCTACAGTGCTGGGAGCCTGCGGTTGCTTCGGGACGCTCTTCCACGTGTCGTCCCGTTGGGTAAAATCTCACAAGAGTTTAGAAACTCACTCACACCAGCCATGATTCTTTTCAAAGGTAAAGTGCAGGTTAATTTGTTTTGTTAATTTTTACTTTATATTTTGTATTAATCATTTTTAATTCATCTGAGTTTATATTATTTCTTATGGTGAAATTCGCTTTGATATACGCGTGCTTTGGATTGCAAGCACGTTTCTGGAATGAATTATGCTTGCGAACCGAGGTTCCACTTGTATTCTTTCTTTCCCTGTCTGCTGTCTGTGAGGAGTTTGTGCCGCCATGCCGCTACAGTTTGTGTGTGGCCATGTGACTGCATGGCTACGTCTGATTGGTGAAACAGTCATGCGGTACATCTACTGGCGGCTTCTCTCTGGCAAAAATATAGCATATCTAATGGACAAAAAGTAACGAGTCGAGTGTTGCCCAATGTAGCGGAGTAAGAGTAATGTTTCTTCTTCACAAATGTATTCAAGTAAAAAGTATGGTGCAGTAAAACTACTCTTAGAAGTACAATTTTTTTTTTTTTTTAAAAAGTTACTCAAGTAAATGTAACAGAGTAAATGCAACTCGTTACTACCCACCTCTGACAATCTCTAGAAGATAACGTCAGCTGAACAAACAAGTATTGCTAGCTAAGTGGAGGCAAAGTGCACTTCAACACATGGCGAGAGGTACAGCGACTTGAACAGAGGCTGGTTCGTGAATGAGGAAGGCCCTACTCCTTCTCAGCCCTCTGTGTCTCTCTCGGATTCGTGCATTTAAATTGGTACCATCAGTGAACTATGATTCTTAGCCCAAAGAGAGTAGTCACAAAATCAACTGGAATGTTCAAACAAATTATAGAAAATAAAGCAATCTAAATTTGTTAAGTAGTTCTCTTGTGAAAAGCGGACTGACAGACAGACAGACAGACATTGGATTTTATATATATATATATATATATATGAGGTTATGTACTTTTTTTAAATATCTATGTTTATTGTGTTTTGGAGATGGAATGTGAGAGACAAGAAAACCCTTTGCATCAATACCATAAACAGAAAGCCGCCCCATGGAAGGACAGTAGGGAAATGCAGTCTCTTGGGGTTCATTGAATGTGCATTGATATAGATATATACATACAGTGGGTACGGAAAGTATTCAGACCCTCTTCAATTTTTCACTCTTTGTTATATTGCAGCCATTTGCTAAAATCATTTAAATTATTTTTTTCCCTCATTAATGTACACACAGCACCCCATATTGACAGACAAAAAAAATAATTTTTGAAATTGTTGCAGATTTATTAAAAAAGAAAAACTGAAATATCACATGGTCCTAAGTATTCAGACCCTTTGCTCAGTATTTAGTAGAAGC
>JANRMT010035300.1:0-10330 GCA_026402145.1 Polypterus bichir lapradei | reverse complement strand
ATATATATATATATATATATATATATATATATATATATATGATAGCCCATATTTATGTATATGATGTTTCACAGGCTTGAGGGAAAAATGAGAACCAACCCTAAATTGGAAGCCACTTCCTCAAAGGCCAAACTCAATCTAGGTGGGCCAGTTTTGAATCACCGGTCTGACTAGCCTTTACGTCTTTGCAATGTGATAAAGTGGAGTACAAAGGAAATCCCCGTGTAGACAAAAGGAGAACATTTCAATTCTACAGTCAATGACAGCACCACCATTGACACTCCGTCTCCTGGAGCTAAGGAACAGCAGCACTGAACTCTTGTGCCTTCCTACTCACTTTAGTACCTTAAAATGAACAGAGGCTCCTAGCATTAGGAATAGCACTGCAAAAATACTGACAGTATAGAAGAACAAAAACATAAAAGGTGATACACAACATACTGTAAGCAGTCCCAGGAAGGAGGCTCTCCTGTACTTCACTCAGGATCATCTCAACTTGGGTTTGTAAACAACTAGTGATTCGTAAGACAAAAAACATTAAACAGCCAGTATTCTTCATCTTGTGATACTGACAAGCACACAACTCTATATACAGTCCATTTGGTCTATCAAACCAACAATGATCGGGACACGATTCCCTAAAATCATAATTATTTCATTTGCTCCTTTCCTGCTTGAACAACAGCCCTATGGACTGCATCTTTATCCTTCCATCTGATTTCTGCATCCTCTGCTCAGGTTGCTTCATCTGAGAAGCAAAATTTAGGGTGAATCCAAACTTCTCCTTTCAATAACATTGTAACTTTCCAGCAGGGCATTAGGCATTAGTAGTCCCCACAAGCACACTCTCAGGTCAATGTCCTGCCTTTGTGGTAAGATGCATTGGAGTCCATGGTGATGCCAGTTTTAAATAAATTAAAATGGAGTGAGTTAGGCTTTGAAGGTGTGTGTGTGTGTGTGTATGGTTACATGGCAGACAAGCTCCAGGATGTGGATGGGATAATCGACTGATTGTGCATTCATGAGCAGACATGTGTGGTTCAGTCAATTGCCTCATTAGCACTCTACAGTCTGCAATCAGCACAAGCATACCTCCATTACTAGAAGTATAAAGGGGAGGTCGAGCAACAAAAGACAAAGTCCGGAGGTTAAAGGGTGAGAATGAAAGTTATGGAAGAATCAGGATGGTCGTGAAGTTGGTGCCTTCGCGGGAAGAAGGCAGGCAATTAGGAAGTGGCCACAAGATGAGTAAGCTTACGGCACTGGAGATGCAAGGTCGCTGCAGCTGAGCACTCTAGTAGCAGGAGCGACCAAGTGCTCAGAGTGGACCACCACAGAAGCAGAAGGATGGCAGTGGGAGACAAGAGTAGGGCTCATAGGGTCTCTGCAGACATCGAGGAAAAGCAGCAAGGACACAAAACAGGCTTAGGATGTGCCAGTGGGTTCTGCCTGTGGTGGCTGTGGCTCAAGATGGAGAAAGGGATAATAACTGTGCCTGTAGGTTGACAGTCAGGCTTGTGTTGGTTTTACAAGAAGATTCTAGCAGCCTTGGAATTTTAACTGCTTGTATTATTATTATATGGATTTTGAACCTCCACTATGACCACTGTTCTATCAGGAATTATTTATTTATTTATCTATTGAAGCACTGTGCTTTTTTCCACTTTGGGTTCTTTTCAACCCTTGACTTTTGTTAAATAAAACCACCATTGCACTTTACTGTACACCTTACTCTTGTTGCTTTGCGTTCTTATTGCCTGGCTCATCTCATTTCATGACTATCAGCAGTCCCGGATTAGACATGCTGTCCCAGCCTAACCCAACAGAATCAAGCAGAACGCAGAAAGCCAATTCAACACAGGGCACACTTCCCCCACACCAAACATGTTCCGAGTTGTTAATTAATTTAATTACTAGAGAAATTAAACAAAACCAAAGTGGTTATGAGGTTAAAGTGAAAGCTCCACACATACTGTGTGCATCCTGAGATTTACACCATTGTCTTTCATTGCTCTGAGGAAGCATCTTTAGCCAGTGTGCCATCATAATATCCCACAAAAGCTTCCTCCATGACCATTTAAGGCTATCTAGTCATACCCAGATAACCAATACGTCTGCAAAGTCACACACAAGACAGAAATTGTACGATAATGAAACATTCTTAAACCTGCTTAATCTAGTTCAGGGTATTGGGGGGCTAGAGGGTGCCAGCCCATCACAAGGTCCTTTGGTGCACACAATTAGGGAACCAATTTGGAATCCCCATTCAATCCATTTATGTTTTTGGATGTAGGGGGGAACCCCCATCCCCCCCCCCCCCCCATACACACACACACAGGGAGAACATTTAAACTTCAGTCAGATGATGGCCAAGCATCGGATTCAGACCCAGGAGACTGGATCCATGAGGTAGGAGCACTAATGACTTCACCACCATGCTACAGTTTACATTGTGCACCTACTGCAAAGCTGTTTACCAAATAGCTGATTTATTTCAAAGATGGAGAAACCCAGATGTCCTTTCCAAACCTTCTTAAAAGTCAACCTAACTTTTCTACCTCTTACTTTGATGGCCTGCACCTGAGTGTTTTTTTCCACATTAACTGTCCACAACTGGCACAGGATGCCATAAAACCCTTAAATATGCACTCTCAGAATTCTTTTCAAGATCCTGCCATGTATAACTCTGAAGTCAAGAACAAAGTATGGATGCCTCTATCTCTGAAACCAAACATATGGGATATCGGAGGCTTCAAAGTTTTCTTCATTGTGAAGCTCATTCTGCTTCCTGATGCTCTGTTTCCAACATGATGAGGATCCTCTAGTCTGAATGCACACCTCTTCTCCCTTTGCGATTTTCCATCCAAAAGTAAAAGTCTGCCAGTTATGCAATTGTCTCCATTTTTTTTTTCAAAGTAATATTTTTCCATTTCCACCTTGACCTTATTTTTATTAACAACACATTTTGCCCTCATCACATTCCTGCTTTCTGTTGTCTCATTCTCTTTGTATGAGACTGATTACTTGAGCACATTGTGATGGGCTTCAGTGTAAAAAGCACTATATAAAGACTAATTGGCTGATTCATCATCTGATGATGAGAGATCTATGAGGCCTCTGCACTTGCGAGTGACTGACATATTGGAGCAATGAATATGTCATGGAGATCCACAGTTTTTAAATTTGAGCTCGAGGGCATTTCAAATCTGAATACATTTACAACCCTTTAAAATAATGATAAAGAAAAATGAAACATTCCTGCTCATAAAGGACCAATAACTGTTAATATCCAAATTTATTTTATACTATCTGGCAGTCAAAGCCATGTGCAGAGCTAGGCATCATTTTTAACTCCGCCATGCTGCTCCACACTCTTTGTGGTTGTACTGTAGGTAGACATGTTTCACTTTTCACAGTAGTTATGGACACAGCAATCGGTGGGCATTCATGTTGTAACCTGATCGCTGCATCCACAATTACTCTCAAAAGTGAAACATGTCTGCCTGCAATACAACCACAAACTCTATAAGCATTTTGACTGAGGAGTATATAAAAATGTCAGGAAAAGATTTCTAGATGGAACGCTATGTACCCAATACCTGCATTTTTGTTTTTCCTATTTAATTTTGCACTTAGTGTCAATATTAAATAAATATTTTACTCTTTTGTATCCTTGTCTAATTTGCATCTCTAAGAAAACTGCACAAATAAAAAGTTAGTAAATGTACATATGGCATAATGTTCAGGTGTACCCTGGGACTTAAGGCCATGTCACATTTGACATATTTTCTAGTAATTTTTCAGGCGTAGACTACTTTAACATAATCTTAGTGAGGTGGAAGCAGATGCGATGTTCTCCTGTGACCTCCAGTCATCTAGTTTGACATCCGACTTCTTTAACATAATCTTAGTAAGTTGGATGCAGCCTCAATGCTCTCCTGTTACCTCCAGTCATCTAGCTTGGCATTTCAAGTTATTTGCTCCTACCAGTTTGTGGGCTCACCTTAACAAAATCAGATAGGCTTCAGTTTGTCTTTAGTCATGGGGTCTAATAACCAATGAGCACTCAGCTGGATGTACAATGCATAGAATGCAACAATGAGGAATAAAGAGCACAAGTGTTTTGGACCTCAAAGGCACAAGGGAGACTAGCTTGTCTAATGTCTTGTGTTTTATACAAAATGACAAAACATAAAAAAGGCTTAAATTGCAGCAGATTCTCCATATCCTGTAAAGCCTTTGCATGGGCACTGGCAACATCAGGCAGAACAATATTGGCCGACAGACAATGGGGCAAACTTGTGATACTTTAAATGCATCTGTCTGATGTCTCGTGCTTTACACAACAAGAAAAAGGGCCAAGACTGTGACTAAACTCAACATACCCAGGAACAAATTTTGTGCAGCACTAATTCTGTCACACAGCACGTTATTGGCTGTCAAAAAAGGGCAAACTTGCAGTTCTTGAAATTTGTCTGTCTGATGTCTCGTGTTTTATGCTGAACTCAACATACCTGGAAGGCATTCATATAGCACTTCTTCCGACATGCAGCACATTATTGGCTGTCAAATAAAGGAAAAGCTTGTAATACTTTGTAAAGGTGAAACTGTGCAGAAAAGTCATCATGGAGTCATGTAAATCTGTTATGCCTTGCAAGGTCTAGTTGTGTAATCTGACATCCTATGAGGACAAGATCAGCATGTAGCGGTGCTACCATTAGTTAGAACTGCATCTCCCAGCAGTCCCTGCAGGGGCTGTTGGGGTCAAAGGTGGCCAGAGGGGTTTAAAAGGAGGGCAGGTGTCGAAGAGAAGGGGAGTTTTGTTTTGTTTGTTTCGTACCTGTATATATCTGTTGAACTGCCTGCTGTTTTTCTGCTATACATCTTCGTGTCCTGGATTGTATTGTGTGTTGGGGTCTGGATATCATTTGTCTACCTGTTACTGTTACTGAGGACGTTGTCTGGATTCATTGGCTTTCACGGAAGAAGGAGCGCTCCTGAACCATTCATCTGTCAACCTACTTCAGCAACTACCGGTAGGACTGTGTTTTTTCCATTTCCCTCGCATCATTCAAATCACTGGACATAACTTCACCGCTGATCATTTCATACATGGACTTTACTGCGTGTTTGTCGTGTTTATTTGTTAATTGTAATACCGTCGAAGGGATCAGGGGTGGTATTATTGTTTTCATTTATTTAATTTAATTTCAGTATACTTTTTATCATTTAAGTTCCCAGCGCGTTTTCTTTGTCTCTGTAGTGTGTGTGTGTGTGTGTCGTGCCATGGCTGGGGTTGTCCCTGGTAATCCTCATATAAAATAAATAAATCACCGTCACTCTCGACGGTGTGAATCTTAGCGGCTTCTGACCGCTACAAGCAGCTACCATGATCTCCCTCCAACTAGGGTGACACGCAAGGTGTTAACAGTTCTGAAAGTTGGGGCATTTTTAATTCCTTGTCATTTTCTTACTTACTTATCTAACTTTTGCTGATTAAATATTTGATAAACATATCCGACAAATAATAGTGATAATAAAATGTAATTGCACTTTTTTTAACAGCACTTTATTTAAAAACTGAGTCCAAATTGGCTTGTATTGACTGACATTGTTTTCCTAGATGACGGATTACATCACAACTGATGTTAAAATTGATTGATATATAGTACTGTTGTTATTTTTCGTTTGTGACTAATCATGGTTCATATTTGTTAAGCATATCATTTTTTTAAAGAAGAACCCAGTGGAGGGTTGAAGTCCTCTGCTGGCATTTCTATAATTTGTACTGGGGATTTGTTTTGTCGTCAGGAGCTACTACTGAATATGCAAAAGAGGAAAATACACAATTTGAAATGAGGTAAATTTAAAACAGCAAATTAATCAGCAGTTGAGATCACACGCAAGGTTTCTCTAAGACAGACGATTTTGAAAATTAACAATGCTTTCTAAACAGGAGCTTTTTAAATTTCAAACATTTTTACAGCACATTTCATTTGAGAGATCTAAATTACAATGGAATTTTCCTGAAGAATAAGTGTGTCATATTTAATTAAAACTGGTTTACTGGGAGCCGAGATGTTTCATGCAGACGGACAGAAAGAAGACCGACAAGACGACAACAATAGGTGTTTCTAACTTTAAGGCGAACACAGCTAAAAATAATCACGAAAATCTTCCCAGGTTTTAAGGAGTTACAAAGAAAACCCAGCAACCTTTAAGATATGCAGCACTACTGAACATTAAACAATTATAAACTCTTGTGATTTATGGGCATGCACATTATAAAACTCCTGGACATGTCGGCATCCCGATTATTCTAATTAACATCACTGCATTACTTCAGGTTCAACTAACATTAAATAAAAACGTACTACATTTTGTAATTTTATTGTGAATGCACATTTGGCTGACGCCTTTATCCAAGATGAGGATACATTAGAGTTATTTAAGGATGACAGCTGCAGCACAGGCAGGTAAACCGACTAACATCCATCTATATCAGTGAATGCAGTGAAGCACCTCCACACCTAACCTTTGTCAATGTGCAGATTTGCTGCCTAAAATCCTAATAGTGAGAAAAAACAAACATGCTGGGTTATTGTGCGAGTGTCTCTTCAAGGTGGGACCCTCTGCACAGAAGCACTGGCTATACATTTGAGTTTGGGTTCCAGATTTGGTAACAAGTAAATCATACAAATGAATGGAAAAACACACACCACAGGAAATAATGTCTTAGATTTCTGGTCCATTTTGTTAAACCCAGACATGATCTACTTGGACAGTGTCAACCTGAAAAGGCCTTCCTGCCACAAATAAATATGCAACCACTTTAGAAGAATGACTTCTTCTTTAAAAGTACTTTATTATTTACAGCTAACTTCAAATCATCATTGCACAATATTATGGCTAAGACTGCACACTGGAAAGAAAAATCGGTTTTGGTAAACTGGTTCTACCATGGGAATCTGGTCCTGAACAACATCAAGAAGAAATTGTGGACTTCAATAGACATAATAGAAAAAGATACTGGAGGAGGAGCATCAAGTCTTGTATAACTAGGTCTTGAAGAAAAGACATACTGTAGGAGTACAATGGCATTTTTTGAGGAAAGAGAGGATGAGTATGTGGATACTTTAACATTTTTACCACTCAGCTACAACAAGGTGGGCTAGACTCTCATTCCACATGGTAATGCCACCAGAATAACTCGACAGGACAGACCGACCATTCAAAGTGCTATGACATCTATATAAATAAAATCCTACCCTAATTGCTTGTCTTTTCGCTAAATCGCGCAAAAATGGCTGAATCAGTTTTCATGAAAGCTTGCATGTGCCTTACCGTTAGTCTGACTTAAAATAATAGGCTGTATGTCAAAACAAGGAGAGGGGTTATAATAGGAGGGGGACAACCCAGAAACCAATGCCAATGTCAGGAATACAATTTCTATCAGACAGCAGGAATATGCTACAGCTGACGGAAGACATTGCCATCAGCATACAATAAGTTTTCTACTGGTCAAATTGGGATCTCAAAAACCACAGGTACATATGTCATTTTCTTCTTAATTAGTCTGAATAACAGTTTCACTGTCTTACTTGATTACATCTTTAGTCTAAGTACATCTTTTTGTCTCATCATGGGGTGTGTTTAGCCATGTTGAATTTCCTAAAGACAGTTTTTCCTGTATATGCTGGTAACAACAGGAGCTTTGGCTAGTCTGCAATAAAGCCGACATCAAGATCTACATTGAATTCGGCGGTAACAAGGCCTGTCCCATAAGAACCCCAATGCAAACTTCTCACCCCTGTAATCTAACACCATGTACCACATGGCATCATTTAGCATCACATGTGCCATGTGTCATCAAGAGCTAGAAACACTCTGGTTGGCTGGCTACCCTCCATCATCGCAGTCACCTTTAAATGTTTTGCTCTTCCTCATATACATTGTACCTCCCAGTTTCTCTGTAATAAAAAAAGTCACTTCAGGAAAAGGTTGGCTGTGGGATGAAAACTGTACATTTTTTCTGCAAAGTTTTTTTCCATACAGTTAACTGTAGGAATTACTTTCCTTATTATTTTAGTCTTTGGAATGCACACGAATAAATACAATTTCCAATATACTTGGAGAACAGCACAGTAGTGCTGTGGGACCACTGCAGCATTGCTGTAAGGAGACTGGGGCTCCCATTACAGGTACTCCATGCGTGGAAATTTAAAATACTTCCCATGTCCACAGTGTTCTGGTCTCATCCCACAGACCAAAGACATAGCAGGCTGGGTAATTTGTTGATGCTAAACTGGCCCTGGTGTGTATGTGTCCATATGTGTGTTCACCCTGTGATGAAGGGCTGGCACCTCATCCAGGGATTGTTCCTTCTTTGTGCCAGTTTCTTACTGGGATAGGCTCCACTTTCTCTGTGATCCCGCTCTGGATAATAAGAATTGGAAGATGAATAGATGTTGTTGGCATAAAGACCATTTGTAAACTCAGACAGGACTATTTGCAGAGTTGCCTCATCTGACTTTATATTAACTATCAGAAAACATTGGATGAGAGCAGATTCAACAAAACCATAGCTCACCAATTTCTACTGATTTAATAGAGACGATACTTGAGTTGTGCTACCCACAACTACACAATATGGTGACTTGTTAAACTGTGTTTTTTTCCATGCTGAAGAATGGATGGAATTTGCTCATAGTCTGTTTACATATATGCCATCCTCTCTGTGATGAGGAACTAACTAGAAAGTAGCAGCAGGCATCAGATTGTTCCTTTTACACGCAAAGTCTTGGTCTGACTTGGTCATTTTGGTATCTGCCACCATCTTTAAAGATAACTGTTGCAACCAAGTTGCAGGTCACCATGTGCGATCAACTTTGAAATAAACATTGATCTATCACAAAACACAGGCACTTACCATCATTGTTCCATATTCTTGTAATTAAGAAATTGTCAGGTTAAAGGAATTATTGAGGGTTACACAAAGAGTGAAACAAGAGTATTGGCTCGCACAGACAGACATATAGAAAGATAGAACTTTATTTTGTCCTTAAATTAAAATGGCCACCATTTTAGTTTGGACAGCAAGCTTATTTTAAGTGCAGCAGCTTGAATTTTCAACTGGAAAAAGAAAAATGTTAGCCTAGCAACAAAGTGTCTCTTTTACTCATATTTATTTAACCTTTATTTTTACTCATATTTGTTAACCTTGTGTCTTCTTGATAAACATTTTGATACATTTGCAACATTTTTAAAGGTCTGTACTGTGTTTATTACTTGTTGTTCTGTATCATACAGCAAAGGTTTTGGCAGGACACAAGTACCACATAATTAAAATTGTAATCCACATTTATAATTACACCGTAAGAATTACGAACGTCTAGCTGATACATTGAATAAGAAAAAAATAAAATAAACACAATTTATAAATATAGTATATGTATATTTTAGCTGTAGTACAATTGATGATGTAAACTGATTAGAACCTATAAGTGCAGGTATATTTACATTTAAGCAGCATTTAATTGCCAATATCAATTAATTGATTGTGTGAGAGTATGAGTATATATATATATATATATATATATATATATATATATATATATATTGTCACACATGCGCGAGTGGGAGACCGCGGACGGATCCGAAACCATCGCGCAGGACGTTTGCCGGTAGGGAATGGCGGAGTACTAACCTTTCTGCTCTTTCTTCCAGGAAAAAGGATCCTCCACCATCATAACCTGACCGCACTACGTCCACTTCCGCCCTTCCTCCGCCATCTTCCCTGACGTCAGCAGTCCCGTCATCCCTCACGCCTCCTTCCCAGCATTCCTCCACCAATATAAAAATGGCCGCCGACCCTGTAAAGGCGGCGTGTATTGTAGAAACGCTTGAGTTGATTTTGTGACTGCAAATAATTTGTTTTTCTGTTTACAGTATACGGGGCTAAAACCCCCAAACCTTTACGTTGTGTTCTGTTTCCTTTTACAATATATATATATATATATATATATATATATACAGTACAGGCCAAAAGTTTGGACACACCTCCTCATTCAATGTGTTGTCTTTATTTTCATGACCATTTACAGCACTCCATCACTCTCCTTCTTGGTCAGATAGCCCTTACACAGCCTGGAGGTGTGTTTGGGGTCATTGTCCTGTTGAAAAATAAATGATCGTCCAACTAACCTGACTTCTGCACAACACAACTGCTGGTCCCAACCCCATTGATAAAGCCAGAAATTCCACTAAATAACCCTGATAAGGCCCACCTGTGAAGTGAAAACCATTTCAGGTGACTACCTGTTGAAGCTCA
>JANRMT010035189.1:0-13210 GCA_026402145.1 Polypterus bichir lapradei | reverse complement strand
TTTAACTTAGTTACAAAGTGATCAAAACTCTCGTTTATATCCTGCGTTCTCTCATTAAACTTGTATCCCGCATTACCCGTGGGCATGGAAAACACCAGCGGCAGCCTGTCTATTAACTTAATTTAAAGTTTAGGTTTATACCTTTCTTTGTTTCCGAAGTAGCTGCAATGATGAATATGGTAGTATATGTCACTCGCTCGCTTCTTATTGTTTCGCTGCCTTCTCAATTATATAATGCATGTTTTCTTCAGCGTATTTTGGAGCTCTTCCTGGTTTTCTACATAGTGCGTTGACAGTCAGTTCACGTGATTACGTGGGCGGCGTGATGATGTCACACGAAACTCCGCCCCCACGGCGGTCAAGCTCAACTCCATTACAGTAAATGGAGAAAAATACCTTCCAGTTATGACCATTACGCGTAGAATTTCGAAATGAAACCTGCCCAACTTTTGTAAGGAAGCTGTAAGGAATGAGCCTGCCAAATTTCAGCCTTCTACCTACACGGGAAGTTGGAGAATTAGTGATGAGTCAGTCAGTCAGTGAGTGAGTGAGTGAGTGAGTGAGTGAGTGAGTGAGTGAGTGAGGGCTTTGCCTTTTATTAGTATAGATTCAAAATATCCACACATCCAAAGGACGACCCTACACCTGACCTAAATCAGAAGGTGGCATGGCTCTACCTAATTTTCAATTTTATTACTAGGTGGCACATATACAAGGTATAAAACCTAGACATTGACACAAATAGATGAACACACTCTAGCTTGCTCCACAATAGAAATGAAATGCAGTACTTCTTTATATTCCTTGCTTTGTACACCGGTAAATATGAGTTATCGTCAATATACTAAAAACCCTATTGTGCTTCATTCACTCAGAATAGGGAACCAATGTAGAAGGACTTCAAGTTAGAGAATATTTTATCTGTGGCACTTCTACATTATAACCACTTTTTTCCACCCTCTCAAACTTACACAGTTTTTTAATGTTTGGAAAATGTATGGGATTCAATCTTTAAGAGATTTGTATAAAAATAATGTCTGTGCATCCTAGGAACAATTACACTCCAATCTCCAAATCAGAAACTTTGCTAAATAAAATCTGCACAATTTTCCTCACCTCTCACGTATTTCTATTCCAGAGGAAACATTGATCAGTCTTGAAAACTCAGACAGCATTTCTGTAATATATAAAACCATGTTAAAGTCCCTTCCTTTTAAAGATCACAGAGTACAGTGGAAAAAGGATCTATCAGTAAACATTTGAGAAAAGGAGTGGAAGGCAGCCATGCACAGAATTCACTCTAGCTCCATATGAGGAAGGCATTCAATTATTCAACTTAAAAGCTTTTATAGAGCACATCTGTCTTGTTTAAAATGTTTCCAGGGCAAGATCCAACCTGCGAATATTGCAATCGAGCTCCAGCCTTACTAGGCCACTTGTTTTAGGCGTGCACCAAATTAACATCATTCTCAACAAAAATCTTTAAATGCCTATCAGAGTAGCCTGGGTGTCAAAATCACTCCTAATCCATTAATAGTTGTGTTTGGTGTACTCCCAGATGTTTTAGTACGTACACTTGCTCAACTGGAAAAATCCTAGCACAACTCTTAAGTCAGTGGGTAACTGATATTAATTACTATTTGAAATTGGAAAAAATGTTCACTTAGAGGATCTGTTCAAAGCTTTTCTAAAACCTTGCAGAATCTAATCAATAACATTTTAGAGTAAGCATTTATATTGGGGAGAAGGACTTCTTTCCCTCTTTACTACGCTCAAAGTTTTATTCTGGCTGTTGGCCTTCCTCTCTTTCTCATGGGTGGGGGTTAAATTGAATTTAGTTTTGTTAAGTTTGACTTGCTTGTTTGGAACATTACATGCTTTTAAAAAATTCAATAAAAGATAAACAAAATGTTTAGTGCAAGCTTTAATAAAGCTGAGAGAAATAAATTCTTCTTCCAGCAAGTGCAGTGCAAGGATATGATCATTTTCGAATTGTAATATGAATGGTCACTTAAAGAACAAAGCAGACCAAAAAATAATCAATGCAGTTTACTTACCATGGGTTAGTTTTTTTTTTTTTTTAGATTTTTCATTTAAATGTGCTCTGCCTTTAGCAAAACACTCTTTTAAATGAGTTTCAAATATTTCTGCATATCTCAATATTTATATAACAGTTAAACAAACTAATTTTAAAAAGTTTAGTCAAATAGTTAAATTATTTCTAAAAATGAATGTTTTATTTGTATTTTGAATGGGTGATAGGATAAATCTTGATTAAGAATTCGTATACATTACAGTTTGAAATGTTTAAACTGACACATTACATTAAATATTGAAGGCTCCACTCTATAGTCTGTCTCACCGTTTTGGTATTTTTTGATGTGATTCATCAAACATGGCTTTCACCCTGTCAGTAAACTGAAATTATCAAAATACTTTAAAGTAGTGTAAAGGAATTCTTTCTCAATAAACCATGTTAAACTTAATACAAAATCTTCGTTGCACTCCTGTTACAGATTTGGTTCTGTGCTTGCTGTTACATGCAATGTGGAACTGACCAGTTATTTATGGTCACTGACAATGAATTTAGCATAAAACACTGCCACATTATTATATGTACCACCTTCCCCCACAACACCCTGACAATCATCATATCCTTGTGACATTTTTATTTCGACATTTTAAACAAGTGCCTTAGTGCTTTCACCTCACAAGCTTGTCTTATTCCCCCAATTTTTTACTGTCTTTGCTTTTCAGTTATTTCATTTTGATTGCTACATATGTTGTGTGAAGAGTGGTATTTGTTTTCAAGAGGAATATTTATTTTATTTTCATACCACAGAAACAAATTACTTAGTGGTGCATGAACAACTATGCTTATAGAATAGGTCACAAATCACATACTATTGCAATAAGCAGAATTCTAAATATCACATCACTTGCCACAGAACTAGACTAATTTTGCTCCACAATCACGTGACTACCTTTCACAAATATGCCCACGGCCCAAGTTTTTAAGAAAAATGGATGTATTTGAAAGATTAATAATCTATGAGCATGTTTTCTATATGAGTGAAAAACATATTAAATGCACAGAGCACAAGGATGCATTAAATATTGATTGAACTTTACTGCTGACTTCAAAGAAATGGCCTAACTAAAGGGAGAACTTAAAGTTAAAAATAAACCCCAATAAAACATAAACTTTGCTCCTGGTTTGGCTCTACCTCAGTAAGACTGGATTTTCTTGTCAGTCTAGTGAGTTGATTCTTCCACTTGCCTTGGTTCAGTGTACCATCAAAGCCTCCTTTTCTCCCACCGCTATCTAATACATGACCTTGGCCTTACTCTACCACCAGTGAGCCCTTGCCCCAAGTAATTTCTCAACTCTATGTTCAAACATGCTCTAACATAGAAAGGAATTAAGTTTCCTAACAATGGCACTTTTGGAGAACATTGCAAGAGTTGTACATTAGATAAAAACACACCAGGTTCAATAAGCTTCTAGTTGCCCCTCAGTCTAAAGACCTGAGTCTCCTGGGTATTTTATTAGCTCACTTGCTTAAAGGTATTGTGTAGTCCCTATTTGCTCAGAATATTCTTCTAATGGACAAGAAGTCTTCTTTGGCTTTAATCACTCTTTATTTAGTGGGTCAGATACCCCTGGTATCTGTAGTGTCAGCTAGGCTCTCACCTCATGAAGGAACAATCCACCTTTCCTTCAAGGACACACAGTATCTCTTTGTTTTGTATTGCTGACCCTACTTGTTGTCCATCCCAGGCACCCAGCACAAATACAGAGCATACCATTATCCCTAAAAATTGAACAAGACCACCAGTATTGCCTGTGTGGTATCCTATCCCCTGGAAGTATTGTTTGGGACTTTTCCTTGCTATGTGTCATCCCAGTTGTGCCTTTTGATAGCTTCCTGACAGCAGGGCATTTCTTCACTCACTTTTGTAAGCTTAAAAAAAATGTAGTAGATACCATAAAACTACAAATTTAGCTCCAAATGTAGATTTTTCAGTATGTGCAAAAATGTGTTCATGGTAATAGATAGCACTGTTTCCAGCACCTGCCTTTTGCTGATACTATAACAATACATTTTTAATAAGCACTTCCACTTACAAGTGAAATCTTTAAAGTGACCCATGTGGTAGAAATTTAACATCTTATTAAAGAAAGAAATGTCCCCTAATAGGGAAAATCAGTAATCAGGCAGGAGAAAAGCTGTTCATTGTATCTTTTAATTACTCCTCAGCTAAATGCCTTGGATGGGGCATTCTTTAAAAACAGTCTATTACAGCATGGACAGAATGGTCAGAGAAACAAAGAATAGGGGTTCATTTTATAAACTACTGAATTTACATACAGTGTCAATCAATACATACATTTTACCCTGGTTGGTTCATTGGTTTACACCCAAATGATTTATATAAAATAAAAGTCTATTATATTATATTCTGGTTTTTCTTATACCTTTTGAGATGAGCCACCACCCTTTAAATTTCTGTGCATATAACAACTGTCCATTCTCATTGTTTATAGGGCATCTGCTGATTTCTTAGTCATCCTTCAGTACATTTTGTATATTACATCAGCCTTTCTTCTGGTACATTCTTTATTTACTTGACCATCTCAGCATTTTTCCTAAACCAATTCTTATATTTCAGTGTAGTCTAGTTCCCTGGTGTGCCTGAACAGGTTTCTGACATTTATTAGGCCTTTATGTTATTTCTTTAAGAATGCAATGTTACCCTAAAATTATTCTTCCACACCCAGTACAAACTTGTCATCTTTTTTAAATTTCTAAGGGTACCATTGCAACTAATTGCACTGACAGTTTAGTCCACAAAACTTACATTTTCAGTTTTTCAAAAAAAGTAGCTGAAGTAGTTTTACATTTGCTAGACATACAGTTACATGAGTAAATTAAAACTTCTAGGGTATGTTCACCTGATGCAGACACTGCAATAAGTACCAATGTTGTTAGCTCACAAATTCTATCTATCCATTCATACATTTTCTGAAATCATTTATACAATTCACACACCCACATTCGTTCACTCATATCTGTTAACCTAACAGACACATATCTGAACTACTGATATACTGTACTGGTTAAAAAAATGCAGAGTATCACATAACTGGTTCACAGTAAATAAAGAAAATAAGGATGTTGATTATTTACTAAATGGGAACTTGAGATGTCCCTACCTCGCACACTATTGTGCCTGTTGTTTATAATTTCAAATGGCATCGGAAGTGTGGATACACTTATTGTTATCTTTGGTTAATGCTGTCAGATGTCTTTTGCTATCAAAACTCAAAAACAAAAACCAGCATTTTCCATTGTTTTCCAGTGCTTTTTTTCTTTTAATGCTGTAAACATTTTTTGTTTGTTATCAAAAATTTCCATTACAGTTGTAAAAATAGTCCACTTTGGAATCGGGTTCTTGTTTTTGCAGCAATATTATCCTGATGTGTCACATTCCTCAGTCAAATAACAAAGGTGACAGAGAACCTGGTAAGGAACAAGAAGTGAAGTGTTTTTAGTTCATCTGCAAATATTTTTTGGAGATGAATTTGATAGAATTTGAGATAGAATTTGATTCATCATTTTCTTAATCGTTTTGTTTCTTAGTTCACGTAGTGAAGTTATTATTACATATGCTTTATCTCACAACCCCAAAAATAATTCCTCTTAGACACTGGGGTATTTTTCATTTCACAAAATGATTCCACATAAGCATCATCTTACTCAGTACACCTCAATGAAGTCAAAATGTCACATTCCATTGCTTTCAAAGTAGTATGATACATGTTATGTCAAAAAGTCATTCAGACTTGAGTATTCATAGTGTCAGGTGTCCTGCCCATTGTCATGGCCCTTGTTCAATGGAATGTAGTCTATAGTTTTTAGGATGGCATGTTGATGATGTTTGTGCATGTATGCCTGCCTGAGTATGTGTGGCTGAGGGGGAAGGGGATGGTGCTGGAGACTTTGCAGTGGATCTGTTACTGGCCAGAGAAGCTAACCCCACTTTCTTCCTCATCTGTTATGTCACCAAAAAAAAAAAAGGTGAAGCCGATTTCTAGTCCTTTTCTTACCACCATTAAAAAAACTGCCATCTCTGTTCATTCACCTACTTCTGCTTTTAACACCCACCCACCTCCAAAGGTTGGATATCCACCCAGAGCCAGCACTCAATATTCCGTTTCATCTCCAGTGATACTGCTCACTAGGGTCTTTGTTGTCCTCTCTTCTGTTGTCAACTGGCTATAGTTCAACAGTTAATTAATGGACAGATATTGTTAGGTTCCAATTATGTAAATCAGTTTGGAACTGCTTTGTTCTATTGTGTGTTTAAACAAATTTGTATGTGTATGCATTATGTAATTAGTAGTTTATAAGTTTGTTTTGCATTTTACCTGTGAGCTTGGCACAATGCCCTGATCCTGCACTCAGTAAAGAGTGCAATGCAAAAATAAACTGAATTGCACGGAATTGAGCTAAATTGACTATCCCTGACATCCAACATATGGACCTGTTCAGAAACTAATAAAAGCTTTTTATGCCTCAGCAGACATTGGCTTACTGAGAAGTTTAAGAAAATATGTATAGTTTTACATGTTTACTAATTTTCTGGAAGCCACGCAGACTTTGGCATTAATGATGCCTTAAATAAAATGTTTCATTTCTATAACTTACATATAGAAAACAATATACACATAATGGTTTTGGACAAGGCATGTAATAAAATAAGTGGTGAAAATATTACTAGTTTGAAAAATACGTTTTCATCCATATTCAGAAATCTGCTTCAGATTTAATATCAAAGTGCTGCAATATAACTCATTTTAATCACTTGCAAATAGCTTGTACAAAGCTAAAGAATATACAACCAGTTTTTTACTTACCAAACACAGATTGGTTTTTAGACAAAGTAACAAGATGAAATTTGAAATTTTATACTTTGAAGAAGGTATTGGAGTGGCGGTGTTCTTTATTCTTCTAACTTTAAGACAGTTGTATATATTTATTTGAATTTTGCTGAATTGAATAAAAATTTGATCAGAAAAAGAAATGATCAATTGCAGTTTGTGCTCATCCCCACTACTATACATTTTGTATATACAGTTTCATGAGAATAATTCTGCAATGTCGAAAGATATGCCATGCAAAAGATCATTTGCACTTCTAGTAATAAAACGTTTTAGTGGTAAAGACCAGCACAAACACTAATTAATTTTGTTGATCAAATTTCCATGTGTTCCATTTAAAACTGAGTGTTTTTACTGATGTATAATTTATACGTTTTTGGGCTTGTTATATTATTGTCATACGTAACCCAGCCATGGGGTATGCACAAACCAGTGTGTTTCTTCATGCCAGTCCCAAGCCCGGACAAATGGGGAGGGTTACATCAGGAAGGGCATCCGGTGTAAAATTTTGCGAAATCAATATGCGGACAACAATACAAATTTCCATACCGGATCGGTCGAGCCCCGGGTTAACAACGACCGTCACCAGTACTGTCAGCCAACAGGGTGCTGGCTGAAATTGGGCTACTGTTGGCTGAAGAAGAAGAAGGAGAAGAAGAGGGGGGAGACGTGTTTGGAGGCAGGAGGAGAGGAGGAAAGTAAAGAGAGTGGAACTGAGAGTAGGAGCTTTGAATGTTGGCAGTATGACTGGTAAGGGGAGAGAGTTAGCAGATACAATGGAGAGAAAGAAGTTTGATATATTGTGCGTGAAAGAGACTAAATGGAAGGGGAGTAAGGCCAGGTGGATTGGAGGTGGATTCAAATTGTTCTATCATGGTGTTGATGGGAGGAGAAATAGGGTAGGAGTTATTCTGAAGGAACAGTATGTCAAGAGTGTTTTGGAGGTGAAAAGAGTGTCAGGCAGAGTAATGATTATGAAGCTGGAAATTGAGTGATGATGAATGTTTTTAGTTCGTATGCACCGCAAGTTGGGCGTGCAATGGGTGAGAAAGAAGATTTTTGGAGTGAGTTGGATGAAGTGAGGAACAGTGCACCCAAGGGACAGAAAGTGGTGATTGGAGCGGATTTCACTGGGCATGTTCGTGAAGGGAACAGTGGAGACGAGGAGGTGGTGGGTAGGTATGGTGTCAAGGAGAGGAATGAAGAAGGTCAGATGATAGTGGATTTTGCCAAAAGGATGGACATGGCTGTGGTGAATACGTATTTTAAAAACAGGGAGGAACATAGGGTTACATACAAGAGTGGAGGAAGATGTACACAGGTACACATGTACTCCAGCTCCAAAAAGCACTCTGCAACTGCACTTGGTCTTTGTTTTGGTCCGCTGTAGGTCCACAGCTCTGAGCCACACTGCAATAGCACTAAACCTGAAAGTTAGTTTTGTTACTGTAAATGCATTGTCAGGGATGCCAGGGGCAACGACCCGGCCGGGACGCCGTGAGAGACCAGATCAGCACAGGATCATCCCCATGTCATAGTACACAGCAACTGACCGCGTCAATCGATTTGAGTAATGTTTGTTTTTTCTTTTTCTTTATTTTGTGATGGATGTCCGGCAAGAGTTGCCGGCCCTCACCCCCCAGGCCGCCAGGAGGAGCTCTCCCGACAGCATGGACGTGCCCAGAGTTCCAGCAGGGCCTCATGGACTTTGTAGTTTTTATACACAGCCCTGCTGGATACCTTGGGGACCACAAGGAGTCGCTGTAGCGAGGCTCATAGACTCATATGTGCCCTATAACCTGGAAGTGCGTCCTGGTCACGTGAACGGGAGGAATGACGTACTTCCAGGTTGAAGAAAAAGAGAAGTTTTACCTGACCCGGAAGTGATAGAAAGTCACATGGACCGAGGGACAGAGGGACAAACACTTCCGGGTCAAGGACTATAAAGGACTGTGGGAAATCCCAGACGGACGAGCTGAGTTGGGAGGCAGGGTGGCTAAGCATCTGGGAGAGGAGGATTGTTATTGTGATTTATTTATTGGAGAATTGTGGAGAGGAGCGTGCTTTGTGCACATTATTATTATAATAAATAATAACTGGACTTTTTATTTGGTGTCTGACGAGTGGTCTGAGGGTACAAGGGTGCAAGCAAACCCTAATCTGTCACAATTTTTAAAAACACGTTTCATTTTTTTGTTTCATTTTGACTGAAAAGTCTTCATACATAAGAACAAACTTTATTTAATGTAACTGATAATTAGTCACTGAAAACCATGAGATTAATTCATAAACTTTTATGATTCTTTGAAGTCACTAACTTATAATTCTGTGTATGTTTTACAAATGGAACTGAAGAAAAGGCAATTTTGCATTAAATGTTTAATTATCATTTTAGTAATAGTTATAATTAAAACAACTGCCACCCTCATCATAAGCATGATATGTTCAGTAAATGTTTATCACCATCATGTCTCCTATCACTTTGCTTTATTTTCACTGCTAATCCAAGCTTTCCAGCTATTGCTTTGTAACAGAAAATGGAAATGATGTTTAGTTAGTATCATCTTACTACTTTAAACCCCCTTTATTGCCAAGAGGTACACTGCCAAACCAATTTTAGCAGTAAAGTCTGTAAAGACATTTTTACATTATCCAAAGCACAGAAGTGGCATTTTGTACTCTTGATGCTTCCAAAAACACTCACACAGCCTACACCACGATTTCCTCTCAATGCCCACACATCAAAAGAACATTTCAAAATGTTTCACTCTGAAAAAATAAAAAAATAAAAAATTTTTAATCATTCATTTAAGGGAATTTAGTTAATATTAAATTTGAATTATTACATTGGAGGAATGGAAAGTGTTGCTGGTCTTTCTTATCAGACATGCATGTGACTAAATGTGAAAGAGCTATATAATGCAAATACTGAATTTCATGTATTCATTTAGTTTCATTTATGACACCACTGTTTGTGCTGCTCTTATTTATAATTATTGTTCCAGTGTATCATAGTGGACATACAGACAAACCTCTTGACATTTACTGACTAATATCAGGCAAATTTATAGTCAACAGACCTGCATATCTTTAGGATGTGAGAAACCTGAATACCTGGAGAAAACCAATGTAAATACAGGAAAAACTCATGAGTAGTGTGTGTGCTAAGAAATGAACTTAGGATTATTTAGCAGCTCTAACCAATTCTGTTGCTCTTATTTATAACTTCAGAATTTATTCTCAAACCTGCGTAATTCAATTCATGGCCTATCCTAGCAAAAATCAGCCCTTGACAATGCAATCCACCTCAGGATCCACCAACTCATAGACACACATACATGGGGCTGATTTAGAGTAACTAATTCAGCTAACCAGCATTTCTTTAGGGATGTGGAAGGAAGAAAACTTGAGTGCTTGGAGGCAAATGCAGGTAGCCATGAGCAGAACATTCAAACTTTACTTGGACTCTGCTAGACTGTGGAATTTGAACCTAGGACATCGAATCTATTAAGCAGCTGTGCTAATCACTATGTTGCCATGCTGTTCTTTATTTATAATATGTTCCCTTGAAAATATAGTGTTAGCCTCAAACGGCTGATATCAGAACATGAAATATTAAACTTTAGTTACACCTTTAGTTACATACACACATTGATGCAACTTCATAAGATTACATATGACTGAGATGGAAATGAGCAAGCATAGCACATTTGAATCAATTTGGTCTGTAAAGTTATCAAAATTTCCAAATTATGTGTGTTCAGTTGGTGAGACATTACAACTCATGTGCAACCTACGCTAGAACAGCTATTAATATGTAACTGTTCTTGTTAAGAAAAGTATCACATCACTGGTTGAGGATATTAAAATTAACAAGACTAGCACTCCATTTTGACAAATCTTTGAACAATTCAGTACATGAAATCAGTTTTCTTTTTTCTCAGTCTGGTCAATAATCTGCCACATTTACAGTAAGTCTGTAATTCTTCTTACAGCTCCTCTAGTTAAGGGATTTTCAAGTCCATTTGAGTTTGTTTATTTTGGTAGATTTTTTCAGTGAATCGTATTCAATTATTTAAAAAACATCCTGAAATGTTCAGGCTTGCATGCATTCGTGGAGACAAGAAATGAAGTTAGAAGTGAAAGTGGTGTGCACTCATAACTGAATTTCTCAAAATAAGAACAAACAAGGCCTCTTGCTCTACTACATTTTCATCATGCTTTATCAACAGTAGAAAAGCTTCAAGAAGCTGGAAGTGAGAACTGTCCAGAAATGGTTTGCTTGGTTTCTGATATTTTAACAAAGAAATATTTGACTGAAGTTTTTCACAATCTGAAGAGAGGTCACCCCAAGTACACCAAGCCACCAAGACTGCATTTTTCATTGCTGCCTCTGCAATCAACTAGGGAATCCATTCCTGGGAATTCGGGAATCCTGCATGTCATTCCCAGGAATCCCAGGCTCCTGGGGATGACACAGTGCATGGGCATTTCAAATGTGAATGGTTTTAGAATGACCAACACTTATTTGTAATAAAACTACTGCAATATGTTGACACCAGTAAAAGACTAACCTTATCTACAAGCAGTTCATACTGTCATATAAGTACATGTAAAGTGGAACCTCGGTTCACGACCATAATTCATTCCAAACCTCTGGTCGTAAACCAATTTGGTCGTGAACCGAAGCAATTTCCCCCATAGGATTGTATGTAAATACAATTAATCCGTTCCAGACCGTACGAACTGTATGTAAATATATTTTTTTAAAGATTTTTAAGCACAAATATAATTACACCATAGAATGCACAGTGTAAGAGTAAACTAATGTAAAAACATTGAATAACACTGACACAAACACCCAGGCTCCCTGCTCAGCTGCACGCACAGACTTGCTCTCTCTCAGCAGCACACACCCTCTCTCTCTCTCTCAGCAGCACGGACCCTCTCTCTCTCTCTAAGCAGCACGTGAACCCGCTCTCTCTCTCTCTCTCAGCAGCACGCGAGCCCGTGCTCTCTCTCTCTCTCTCTCTCTCTGTACCATTGCAACAGTTCGCGTTATAGCCTTGCAAGCCAATCGCTGTATAAACACTTTTTTTAATTTTTAAGCACAGGGGAAAAAAAGGAACATTTGAAAAATCTGTAATTTAATAAACCACCAAGAAAAGTAACCTTGCAACAAATCACGCTATGAACCACTCGCCGTAAACACTTTTTTAATGAGTTTTAAGCACAGGGAAAAAAAATGAACATTTGAAAAAAGTGAAAAGTAACACCGCAACAATTCACACTACGAACCGAAAAATGAACATTTGAAAAATCCATAATACAAAAACTAACCATAAACCACCAAGAAAACTAGCCTTGCATGAGTCGAGTTTTGGCATGAAGTGAGGAGGAACTGGGTGGAGATGAGGTTACAGTTTTGAGGGAGAGTCTGGCTCCGCGATGGAGGGATGTTTTCCTTCAGGAGTTTTCTCTCGTGTGATTTCTTGGGTTTCTGGTGTTTTTAGCTGTTTAGCTGGTGGGAGCGAAAGCCTCATGCAGCCATTCCAAAAACAAAGTCCTTGTGACCCAACCCTTCGTGTTTGCCTTCCACATCACTGGCAGTCTGGCTTTGTTTACATTGTGCTGCTTGAAAGCACAAGGGTTCTCAAATTGGTAAATGAGTAAACTGGTAAACAGTTTTTCCACCTCTTCCAGCACTTAAGGCCTCTGCCTGGTTAACGCTGTTACTCCTTTTGCAACATCACCTGCTTTAACAGATTCTTTCTGCTTTAGAATAGTCGAAATCATAGGTTTTGACTTGTACTCGGTGGCAAGATCAGTAATACAAATACTACGCTCATACTTTTCAATAATTTCTTTCTTTACTTTGATTTAAATTTTCTGCAAAACTTTCTTCTCAGCACTCTTCACTTGCTTAGAAGCCATGGTTAACTGCAAAAGCACACGAAATACTGTAGAGCACAAAGAGATCACAGATAAAGCACGCACATCTGACTGAGAACAATGAACAGGGAGCGGCTCAACACGTGCTTAAATACAGTAATCGGCGCCTCGAACCGGAAGGGAAATGAAATAGAGCACAAAGAGTTTACAGCGAAAGCATGCACGCACGTCTGACTGAGAACAATGCAACACGTGCGGAAATCATCAGCATGCACAAACCGAAAGGGAAACTGGCTTGTTCGTATATCGAGTGTGTGGTCGTGAACCGAGGCAAAAGTTTGGTGAACTTTTTGGTTGTAAACCAAGTTGTAC
>JANRMT010035181.1:7603-20080 GCA_026402145.1 Polypterus bichir lapradei | reverse complement strand
ATATTATAAGATTTGGTTAAAACTTTATTTGTCCCCAAGGGGAAATATTTTACATAGTATATAAATACTACAGTTAATAAAAAAATTATATGATCTTGTCATCTCCATGGTAAATATACTAGTACATGGATTCTTGGTTACACAGAAAAGAACAGAGAATATTTTTTTGCTGACCCCAAACCTTCAACAGCATTTTCACATTTTATTCACTATAGATATGTATGTATAGTGTGTATATTTATATTTTATATTCCTCGTATATACAGTATATTGTGAAGAAATAAAGTTGCACAATATGAACTTTTGGGGCTTCCACCCCGGTTTACTTGAACATAAATCGAGTACCGTCTCCACAATGCAAAATAAATGGTCACATCGGACAAAGTATACAACAAAATAGGGGAACATTTATACAGAGGGACAGGAAATTGAATCAGGGATGCTGGGAGAACTGAGATGCGTGTTGGAATACCGATGTCATCATCTTAGGACTGGAGGGACGACAGGAACCCGGAAGTATGGCTTCTTTTTGTTTACTCCGGGCTTTCTTACGGTGGCAGGTTCTCGTTCTGGCTGATGGGATAAGAAGAGAAAGGTTAGTGCGCCACCTCTGTCCCTCGGCATGGGTTGTCGCAATGTGGTCCGAGTCCTTAAACTGCTCCCCATGCGCTCATAGTTTTTCACACCACTGTATACTGTATATATATAACTAGCAGTCCCCCATGGCTTCACCTATGTAGAAGTGAAACAGGAAAGTGAGGAGGGCTCTGCCTGCCTTCCTACTCCTGATGTCATGCTTCCCCCTCCCCTCGGCCAGCATCCTCTGTCTCGGATTAGCACAAATACAGTGGTGTGAAAAACTATTTGCCCCCTTCCTGATTTCTTATTCTTTTGCATGTTTGTCACACAAAATGCTTCTGATCATCAAACACATTTAACCATTAGTCAAATATAACACAAGTAAACACAAAATGAAGTTTTTAAATGATGGTTTTTATTATTTAGGGAGAAAAAAAATCCAAACCTACATGGCCCTGTGTGAAAAAGTAATTGCCCCCTGAACCTAATAACTGGTTGGGCCACCCTTAGCAGCAATAACTGCAATCAAGCGTTTGCGATAACTTGCAATGAGTCTTTTACAGCGCTCTGGAGGAATTTTGGCCCACTCATCTTTGCAGAATTGTTGTAATTCAGCTTTATTTGAGGGTTTTCTAGCATGAACCGCCTTTTTAAGGTCATGCCATAGCATCTCAATTGGATTCAGGTCAGGACTTTGACTAGGCCACTCCAAAGTCTTCATTTTGTTTTTCTTCAGCCATTCAGAGGTGGATTTACTGGTGTGTTTTGGGTCATTGTCCTGTTGCAGCACCCAAGATCGCTTCAGCTTGAGTTGACGAACAGATGGCCGGACATTCTCCTTCAGGATTTTTTGGTAGACAGTAGAATTCATGGTTCCATCTATCACAGCAAGCCTTCCAGGTCCTGAAGCAGCAAAACAACCCCAGACCATCACACTACCACCACCATATTTTACTGTTGGTATGATGTTCTTTTTCTGAAATGCTGTGTTCCTTTTACGCCAGATGTAACGGGACATTTGCCTTCCAAAAAGTTCAACTTTTGTCTCATCAGTCCACAAGGTATTTTCCCAAAAGTCTTGGCAATCATTGAGATGTTTCTTAGCAAAATTGAGACGAGCCCTAATGTTCTTTTTGCTTAACAGTGGTTTGCGTCTTGGAAATCTGCCATGCAGGCCGTTTTTGCCCAGTCTCTTTCTTATGGTGGAGTCGTGAACACTGACCTTAATTGAGGCAAGTGAGGCCTGCAGTTCTTTAGACGTTGTCCTGGGGTCTTTTGTGACCTCTCGGATGAGTCGTCTCTGCGCTCTTGGGGTAATTTTGGTCGGCCGGCCACTCCTGGGAAGGTTCACCACTGTTCCATGTTTTTGCCATTTGTGGATAATGGCTCTCACTGTGGTTCGCTGGAGTCCCAAAGCTTTAGAAATGGCTTTATAACCTTTACCAGACTGATAGATCTCAATTACTTCTGTTCTCATTTGTTCCTGAATTTCTTTGGATCTTGGCATGATGTCTAGCTTTTGAGGTGCTTTTGGTCTACTTCTCTGTGTCAGGCAGCTCCTATTTAAGTGATTTCTTGATTGAAACAGGTGTGGCAGTAATCAGGCCTGGGGGTGGCTACGGAAATTGAACTCAGGTGTGATACACCACAGTTAGGTTATTTTTTAACAAGGGGGCAATTACTTTTTCACACAGGGCCATGTAGGTTTGGATTTTTTTTCTCCCTAAATAATAAAAACCATCATTTAAAAACTGCATTTTGTGTTTACTTGTGTTATATTTGACTAATGGTTAAATGTGTTTGATGATCAGAAACATTTTGTGTGACAAACATGCAAAAGAATAAGAAATCAGGAAGGGGGCAAATAGTTTTTCACACCACTGTATATCATTCCTGCAAGAGAACTATGATTCTTAGCGTGATGAGAAAAGTTGCAAAATCAACTGGAATGTTCAAGCAAATTATAGAAAAAAACTCAATCTAAATCTGTTAAGTAGTTCTCTCGTGAAAGCAGGCAGACATATACACAAACAGACAGATGTTGGATTTTTTATATATATATACTCTATATATACTGTATATATATGTACAGTATATACACATAATACTGCAGGTGCTTTCTATTTCTGTTCCATCAAAGTAATATTATTTTTGAAGTATACCCCACTGGTGGCAGAGGGTTTCATCTCAAGGGCTCTGCAATGTCAAATACTTTGCAACTTCAATTGGAAGTCAGCAAAGAGTGAGCCGAATCGTTTTATGTTAATTTCATTTTCATCTGATTACCATAATCATTAAATACCAGTTACTAGGGGTGCTGCTGATGTACTGTGTTTGCTTGAAGCCAGCAAGATATGTAGTTTACAGATGTGTTTGTCATGATGCTGAGGCGCCCAGGTCTTTTACCCTGGATAGATATTTTGCATTAGCATGAATGTATAATATGCAACAGCTATTAATGCATGTCTGCTATTTGGCTTCCATTAGCTAGGAGACAGACGTGTCCTCAATCAAAGTCACTTTAACGATGCACTCAGTTTCTGTGTTACTGCGCATGCCCTCCTTGAAGAGAATCTCTAGTAACTCTGTGACAAAGCTGCTCCCATGACACCTCTGTTAAGATCTGGGTTTGCCACTTAATGTGAGGGGGCGGAGCAAACTGGCAAGTGCAGGCAGGTTTTGTGTATGTTATAAAAGCAGTCTGATTCTCCTTTCTGCTGATGACAGAGCAGCACAATCTATTGGCTACTTTGCTATAATGCCACAACTTCCACAAAGTTAGGCATGCATTTCATCAAGTTCGTTTACACTGATTAATTCTTTTATGACCTTGCTACATCAAATAGGTCAAAATAAAAGGGCTAGATCTTCATTAGCGGTCCCTCCATTTGCATCCACCAAAGTACTGCCATTATTCTCGTTGACATCAATACCCCTCACATAGTCAGCGTGTAAAGTGAGGCAATGAGTGTTGGACTTGTTAACTATTTCAATTGTGTTCATTATAAAATTCCCCTGGGCTCTCATGCTCTCACTATAATATTCTCTGGGTGAATGGATTCAGACGGTGTTCCAAATGTCACACTGGGATTTCTATTGCCATAGTATTATGCAGCTCAAAGTTATAATTTCGGGCTACCTTCAAGCTGATGTTAATCACAGTAATCAATCTTCATGTCTTGTTTTTTTGTGTACTACTCATTTAACTGCATTGTTATTCTTTATGCAGATCTCTCAGCAAGCATTTCATAATAATAATTCAGACACTTCTGGAGGTTGAGTTAGAGGGGCACTTTTTAACTATGCCACATTACTGATGGCCATTTTGATTTTTAAATTCACTTTTGTCAAGTTTTAAGTTTAATCAAGGTTTTAGCCTCTCAGTTTGTCTGGCATTTATAACATACACACACCATGCTTTGGAAAATATTCTTACTACTGCATTAATTTACTAAACATTTTCGCAAATATTCTTTCACATTAACAATATGGCCTGGTTTAAATTTTATCTAAACACACTCACATTTTTTGTCTTGTCCTTGAATGGCTGATTGTAAATAAAATCTGATGGTCTCACATGTAACTGCTGTACACCTGGCCAGTGGAGAGTTAAGAGTTCTGCTGGGAAATGAAGGTCTGGAAAATTATTTTATTTCTTATGGACTTTTGTTTTGCTTCACAGCTGCAGAAAGAAATTGTCATGAGACTGAGACAAAGTAAGTGAATTGCTAATGGGTATCTATCTATCTATCTATCTATCTATCTATCTATCTAGTCTATAAAAACTTTTCACCCCTTGGAAATGTTCATATTTTATTGTTACACAATACACAGTGGATTTAATTTGGCTTTTTTGAGACTGATAACAGAAAAAGACTCTTTAACATCAAAGTGAAAGTGATAGATCTCTGCAACATGGTCTAAATTAATTACAAATATAAAATATAAAGCAATTGATGACTGAAATACTTACCTCCTTTGAATATGGCATACCTAAATCAACGCTGATGCAGCCCATTGGTTTTAGAGGTCACATAATGGAGCTCACCTTTCTGTAGTCAGGGGGTTTCAGTTAATTGTAGTATAAGTGCACCTGTATCTGAAAGTCCAACATGTGGTGAGTCAATATCATTGTCTAACGTACAAAATGAAAACAAAAGAACACTCCAAGAAACTTTGTTAAAAGGTAATTTAAAAGCACAAGTCAAGAGATGGAGATAAGAAAATATTAATGTACTGGAGTGACCAAGTTAGAGTCCAGATCTTAATGCAAATGAGAATTTGTGGCTGGACTTGAAAAGGGCTGTTCACTCACAATTCCCATGTAACCTGACAGAGCTTCAGTAGTTTTGCAAAGAGGAATAGGGAAAAACGGCAGTGTCTAAGAGAGCAAAGCTGACAGAAACCTGTGCACACAGACCCAAGGATGTCATGGCTGCCAAAGGTACATCTACTAAATACTGCCATGAAGGGGGTTACCTATGTGACTGATTCGTTTGTATTTTACATTTGTAATTAATTTAGATCACTTTAAACTAAAATTTAGATCTACTTTTAGATCTGTTTTCGAGATCAAAGCTTAAAAGTCTTTTTCAGTTGGTTACTTTTATAACAGCCAATTACAATCTAGTATGATTTAATGTTGTATATCAATAAAATGCGTACATTTCCAAGGGGTGAATATGTTTTATAAGCACTTTATTTGTGTATGTCTCTAGTGTGTACTGCTTCACATGAGAATGGCAAGGTCAGGAGTTCAGAACAGTTTTGCTACACTTTTGGACAAAAACATTTCTAAGAGCTATTTCGATTATCTGTAAAGAGAATTCAAAACTATAAAAATTAATCTTAGACTCATTATGTTTCATCTGTTTATTTTGTATATTAGTTCTTTAAAAACATTTTCAGTAATGTGTCATACCTGCTTAGGAATAACAAGTAAAAAAAGGCAAGACAATAATTTATATACTCGTAAATAAAATTGTAAGCCATTTGTTTCTTTTTCTTTTGCTAATCATGCAAAACGACTGAACTGATTTTCACAGAATTTTGCATTCTGTTGGTCTGCCTTAAAATATAGGCTACTGTATTTGCCATATCTTAGAGAGGGGCTTTATCAAAAGGGGCAAAACTACTGCCGATGCAGGGACTACAATTCCCATCAGGCATCATGAGTGCGTTAGCACTAATGCAAGGATATTGTCATTAGTACACACAAAGCTTTATAGTGGCTAGCACACAAAGTGGAATTTCATCCAACATTGCAATTATGTATAACATTTTCTTTTTAATTAATTTAGATAACAATTTTAATGTCTCACTGGATTACAACTTAAGAGTAGCTCTTCTCTCATCATGGGTGGTGTTTTCAAAACACAATTTCTTTATACTGTTTTGTACTATTTATTTATACCCAGGAAACATTGGGTACTTTGGCTAGTTTATCATAAAGGGCATGTCAGCTCTTTTACAACATGCATAAAGACATTCATCGGATTTGTTGGTTTGAGAAGGTTACAGTATTGTATATATATTGTGACCACTAGGGGCATTCAGCAAGCCAAGGAAGGTGAAGCTGAAGATGATTTCTCATTCCATTCATGCTAGAATGTTTTAGTAAATATATCTGTTCCTCTCAGCAACAAGTAATTATTTGTGTTTCCACTGAACAGACTTCAACAAATTTCTGTGTGGGCTAATTAAATAAAATATATTTATTTCCAGTTAAACAGAGTGAGGCTCCCCAGGGTAGGCCACCACAAACAATTTTTCAGTCAAAGTCAATTCTTGCTGAGACCAAATGCAGCAAGCCCTTTCATCTGTCCCATCCTCTTTTATGACCTGTTAGGGCCATATGACTGAACAGGGCAGTTCCCTCTTTCTTCTTTTTGAACTTCTTAAATTTGACGGGGCTGTTTTTGTCTAAATCCCTTCCATTCCCCCAGTGAAAAGAGGGGTTCTGAGGCATCTGTTGTTCTTATCCATCTTCCTATTTACTATTTGGAAATGTGGGATGTTTCTCCATGGGAAACCTATACTTAAAAAGAGAAGAGGCAAGATACTGCTTCTCACTGCATGTGAGGGTGTGCAAAAACTGACTGCCAGCAGGAAAAGAGATTAACAAGCAGATGCTGAGACTGTGGAAACCAGGGCTGTCACTGAAAATAAAGAAAAATGAGATTTTGACGGCGAATTCCATAACACAAGATGTACTTTATATGACATTAAACAGTAGTTGGATTAATATAAGTGAGTAAACAATACAGACAGAGGCCAAAGGAAGAAATAACAATGTAGAATTTATGGGTTTCAGATAAGGGTATATGTGGCTTTAAATTTAATAAATGTAGGAATGAAGACTCTATTACATTGTATCCAAAAGTAAGGAATTCTTTCCAATGTATTTCTGGTTTATACACATTATATATAGTTGAAAAAGTAAGAAATACTGTGAAACAGACTTACCAGGACTGGAAAGATGTAGGATAATATGAAAGGCGCTATATCATCGCTGCCCCAACATAGACTGACACCAAAGGCACACGTAAAATAAAACACAAAGATTTATTTTCTTCACCCATGGGGCAAGTCTTCCCAATGTCCCACAGGCACTACACAGTCCTCAAAACATCCAAAAGCAAAAAACACCACAACTCTTCTTCCCTCACTCCTCTCAGGCAGCTTCGTCCTCCTCCTCACGATTCTGGCACCCTCAGCAGTGGATGTAGGCTCCCTTTATAGCCCACCCGGAAGTGCTTCAGGTGGCAATTAACCTAAATTAGGCTGCACTTCCGGGTGTGGCTGTGTTGCCGCCCACACGGGCTCAGGAAGCCTTGCAGCTCCCCCTGGTGGTGACCATGGAGTCCAACAAGGATGAGCTCCGGTGTTCCAAGATAATGGCCCCGATGCAACCCAGGGGGGTTGCCACCAAGTATTCCGGGGGATGTAGAGTGCACCCCATGGCTGCTCCCCTGGATCCAGTGTTGAAGGGGCGTCCTGGCCAGGCATGGGTCCTGGCCATCTGCCACAATAAACAGAGGCATACTATGGCTGTGACATACTATGACTGAGGCAATCCAACAAGTGAGAGAAATGGCCATGCAGGCAGAAATTTACAATGCTGATCAAGATAGACTTTAAAGACCCAAATTATTTAAAATGAATGCTGCTTTATAATTTTACCAGCGTTAAGTGTATAATGTAGCAATTCTAGGACAGTTGGATAAGGTTAAGGCTTCTTAATTAAGGTAAAAGCCAACAATTGCAACTGAAAATGAAAAAAAAATAAAAATAATTCAGAAGTTTTGAGTGAACTGCTAAAGGCAAGAGAAGCAAAAGATGAAATAGGGAGTGCTGATGTTTTAAAAAATGGAAAGTTGTAAGGCAGCCACAAAATCAGGAATTACGACTTGAACTGATGGCGCTTTTCACCAAGGAAGAAAATAGTGGCAGTGTAATTCAAAGGACAGATTGTAAGCACATTTAGAAAATAATGGGGTGGTTGATCACTTGTCAGAAGGACAATACAGACCATTGATGCAGGAAACTGACAGGAATGCATGCTGGAAACGGCTTTTTGCTGTAAACAGAAAGAAACTTTAAGGGATATGGCAGGTCAAGATGTATGAAGTCAAGAAAAGTTTGTTTAATGGGACTCCACAAAGATTTAAAGAACCAATGGGATCATATATTTTTGGTTAAATGACTACAGTGCAGTTAGTGATAGCAGAGACATACTATTTTAGAATTACCACATTAAATTTGGGAGGTTTGGTGGCTCTGAGGCTAAGGATCTGCGCTGGTATCCCGAAGGTTACTGGTTCAAATCCCTGTCACTGCCAAAAGAGATCCTACTCTGCTGGGCCCTTGAGCAAGGCCCTTAACCTTCAATTGCTCCAGGGGCGCTGTACAATGGCTGACCCTGTGCTCTGACCTCAAGGGGTATGCGAAAACTAACAAATTCCTAATACGAGAAACTGTATGAGGTGAAATAAAGAACAAAAAGAAAAAATCTAATTTAACACCACATAATGTGAAATTGCAGAGCAGTGAAGAAAGATTGAAAGGAAAAACAAAGTTGGTACCTTTAGAGAGTTCACAACATGCAGATGTTTGAAAGAGTGGGATAAAGATGGCCACCTTCTGTAAACAAAGATGAGGAACGTGAGGCCTTGAACTTCACTGTTACAAACCAAATTAACCTGGCAATAAAAAGACAGAGATATCATATGATTCTGTTCCAAAAATGTTGGAGGATAATTAAGACAGTGACACTTTCATTGCACATTTAATTGAAGTTAAAAAAATAAAAGTTGTCACACACGTGAGCATGGGAGGCAGTGGGTGGCAAGATGCACTGATCCTTTCTTTTTTTCCACTGCTGACCCATTACGGGAAATTCCACCTGGCCTCCATGATGTCACTTCCGGTTCAGAAGACGCCCCTTCCAGTTCCAATCGTAATTACCTCACTTCCTCTGCTGCACTTTAAAAACCTACCCACTCAACCTCACCAGTTAGTTCTGTTTTGGACTCAAACCTGTACATATCTGTACTAAAAATTCATCCATTTGCAGCCAGGAAAAATTATATGGACTCTTTTTTTGCGGCTCATGTCTCGTCTTTAGTTATCCATACTATGACTATATTGTCAAATGTGTGGGTGTGTGGGGCTGAGGAGGATCTGGTAGAGGAGGTACAATTTAGTGTAAATTTATATAGACAATACAGTGTGGGTGTGTTTGTTGGGTACTTGTGAAGGGTGGATTTTTATGGCTGTGGCTAATTTGTAAATATATTACTTAGACAATGCCTGTGTATTCATTATCAAAATAATAAACACAAGCTAATGTGAATTGCGGATAATGTCCTTACAAATAGGAGTCTATGATTAGACTGGAGAAAGATGGCGGTGGTGTCAGTTATAAAGGTGGTGATGTAGAAGTGGCAGGTAAAGGAGCCCCAGGACTGGAAGTGGTGCCATATGCAGAGGAAAGGGTAGGACAAATGTTACAAGGCTGCTCCAACTCCTGACCCACTAGTTTGTCCACAGTCTGCTGCCATAAGCAAATCATTAATTACCCAAAGCAGAGCACTTGCAAAGCCATGCTGTGCCCTGAAACCAGACTGAAAGGGTTCCATCAATTTATTAGAGGTTAAATATTAGGTGAGTTGGGTGGCTTTAACATGCTAAAGAACTTTTGACAGAAAAGGTAAGTGAAAGATAGGCCAACAATTATTAAGACTGTCAGTATCAAGATCAGCCTTTTTTAAACATCAGGGTTACAGAAGCAACTTTAAAAGTGGCTGGCACAAAGTCAGTGTCAAGGGATATATTTATTATTGATGTAACAGTCGGGATTATGGCATGCAGGCAGGAATTAAGAAATGTGGTGGGGATGGGGTCCAGTACACAAGTAGTCGGCCTCATTTTACAAAGCAGGTCATTAACAAATGCAGATGGGACCTGTGAGAATTTAGAAAAGGAGCTGGATGGAGTAAGAAGACAAGAAAAAACAAACAGATGATGAATTTATGTTAGTTGAATTATTTAGATCTTTAGTTTTATTATGGAAAAAGTGGAGGAATTTTTCACAGATTTCTGTAGAGGAGGTAACTGGGCCAGATTCAGGTTGAAGAAGTTTATTACAGTTAACTACAGAGAACAAAACCCTTGGGTTGTCATGGCCACTTTCTATTATTCTTGCCATGATGCATGTTCTTGGCTGCAGTTAGTGCATCTGTGTGAGCCCTTTGGTTGTCAGAGAAAGCCTGGATATGCACAGTGAGGCCAGTCTTACATTATATTCTCTCTTGTATTGTACCATGGAGATGAACACTTAAAAGAAACCTCCTTATGTTTTAAAGGAGCTGTTTTATCTCATGCTGAATAAAGGGCTGAGTTATAATAGTAAACAAGGCTATCTAGTGTTGATGGAATAGGGGAAGACAGAAAAAAATCAGAAATAGATCCAGCAAGGATAAAGGGACAGATATTTTTAAGATTTCTGAAAGAAATTTATCAGTTACAGGTAAGAGGAGGGAGAGATAATAAGCAGGGAAAAGTACTGCTTTATGATCAGAGTATCCCAAATCAGTGCTATAAGTGTTCCCGATAGATAAGCCAGATACACAGATCAGGTCCAATATATAACCACCAGAGTGAGTAGGAAAATTAACATGTTGCACCAAGTCAAAACAGTCCAATAAGGACAGGAATTTATTTCTCAATTTATATGTCGGAGTGTCAATGTGGATGTTGAAGTCTCAGAGAAGAAAGACTTAAGAAATTAAGTGGGTTAAAAATTCAGTCCAATCAGTTAAGAAAGACCCATTGTGTTTTGGGGGACAATAGACAACAATAAGTAAGACAGGACCATATTTCCTAATTAATTTAAGAGCCAGACACTCAAAAGACAATGGCCAATCAGTTGGGATTCTTTTGATGTTTAACTCTGATCTAGAAATTACTGCAACTCCTCCTCCTTGTCTTGAGCTACAAGCTTCTGAGAAGTAAACGTATCCGGGTTGTGTTGCTTCTGTGAGAGATGTAAATTCATTCGGTTTTAGCCAGGTTTCTGTTAAGCGTATCACATCAAAGTTGGAATCTGTAATGAATTCTGGTATCACCAATGCTTTACCATTAAGGGATCTTGAGTTAAACAATGCAATATTAGCTGATGAGGGTTCACTGTGCACAGATCCATAGCCAGAGGTTATTTAGCATATTGAGAATTTGGCACGCTGGCACTCTTATTTCCAATGCCATGAGTAGGATGGCATATTCCTGAACAGATGCTGCTGGTGAATTCTTCACAGATGCCCATGCCAGTGGCGACAATATGACTGCAATGTAAATATTTTGGGCGTCCCACAATGTCAATGTCTTTTAGGATATTCAAGTCTGACCACTTGCTCTGAACAAACTGTTTAATGTGAAGGAGTATTTTACAAGAGTATTTTAGCATAGTTTAGAGCAATACTTATCTGACAGTAGCAGAGAAGCAGCGCACAGCGGAGAAGAGAGATGGGGGGGTGGAGTGGCACAAGTGAGTGACAACAGCAAAGCAGCCAAAAAAAAAATTCAGAAGAAGCATAGTAAGAAATATTACAAGATGCATATGAAAGGTAGCTGCAAGATGAATAACATTAGCAATAAAACAGAAATAAAACTTCCAGTGGGCAGACAGGAATATGCATTTTGGCCACACACAAAATAAGTTCCATTGACAGCCATTAGTGATTTAGGAACAGTTATTTGAAAATTAGGTTTTTCATCAATGCCCAAGACACAATGCAACTTAGCAGGATAACACAGCACACTTGAATTACTCAGTTCAAAACAAATGCCTGAGAGTGGCAAGGAAGTACCACACTCTTCTTCACTAGCACACATATTGTAATGATACAAGAGAAACAAGAGAATTATAAGTAATTGCAACACAATCTCTGACTTAATCACTTTAATGCGAAAGGAAGAGATGAAATGGGCCGCTAGGGTGGAGAAAAGAAGTACTGCTCAGGAAGCAGCAAGTGCATCAACCTCTGAGCAAACAAATGCTAAATGTACAGAGAAAGAGTATGAAAACTATGAATGCTAAAGTCAAGTGTATTCATTGCACGACAATTATTGTGCAGTGCGCCATTACTGGTATATATATACAGTATATATATATACTAGCAAAATACCCACGCTTTGCAGCGGAGAAGTAGTGTGTTAAAGAAGTAAAGAAAAAGAAAAGGAAACATTTTGAAAATAACGTAACATGATTGTCAATGTAATTGTTTTGTCACTGTTATGAGTGTTGCTGTCATATATACAGTGGAACCTTGGTATACCTCCTTAATTCGTTCCAGACCCTTTGACTTATACCAAACAGGACGTATATCAAACAAATTT
>JANRMT010035178.1:2145-13249 GCA_026402145.1 Polypterus bichir lapradei | reverse complement strand
TGGTTACATGTGTTTGATGATCAGAAACATTTTGTGTGACAAACATGCAAAAGAATAAGAAATCAGGAAGGGGGCAAATAGTTTTTCACACCACTGTATATATATATATATATATATATATATATATATATAGTCACACTCATGCGCATAGCAAACAGTTTTAGGGCTTTAGCAATGGAAATGGCCTGCTGCTTCAGGGTTTGCTGCTGTCTACTAATATGTTTCCCTCTGAAGACCAGAAGACTGACAACTTTACCACCACTGACATCACATCTGGTCCACCTGGACCCACTGTATTAATCCATCTGCCAGGCATTACCAATTTAATGGAACAAAGTTCTAAGACTTGTGCAAAACTGCTTATACTTAGAATATTAAAGGCACCTTTTTAAACAGTTGAAGTGCGAGTGTGCATTTCTAGCAAATATTTTATTTTTGTACCGGCAGGACCACACGGTGTGACTCCAATAGCTGGGCATACATGGGTTCAGGAAAGGCCTACTGGACTTCATGTGTACCCAGTCAAAATGTAAGCATCTTAATAGCCAACGGCCGCTGCAAAATAAGAAATGTGGAACATTAGGGTAATGCGTGCATTATTTCAGAAAAGAGGATCTCAAGATAAAGTTACAAAAAAGCAACTTACTACATAGTAAGTGAGGAGAATGTATTGGCTTATCCAACTGAGGTAAATCATGAGGGCATTCATGCTCACAAGGCCACCATGTATATATATACTAACGTTGTGAAGAGGGGGGATGAACGCACCCCAAGGAGATGGAGTCGCTCCACTGAAACCCCCTTTTAAACAGTGATACAATGGGAAACAAATACAGTTTTTTTTTTTACCTCCTCTTTGTTCGATCAGCTGCTGACTTGCTGCTGTGCCGCATGATCTGTATCTCGCGTGGCACTTTGAACATTTAAAAACCTGTACAGGTTGTATACAAACCTTGCAGGGGTGGAGCCTAGCACACATTAGCCAAAGTTTGAGGAAGGGAGCAGTGTGATGCAGAATTGGTTGGAAGTTACACTCCTCAGTAGAAAAGGCATTTCCTGCCTGCAGGGTTGTCTTTTGACTCAGAATCTTCCTAAGTGCATTTTTATTTAGGAAGACTACCAATTTTTTTCTATATTGATTTATCATTGCTTTTCATTTGGGGACTTGCAATTCACATTGCAAATATTGCACAATTCACTATTTTTGGGACATTGCTTTGTTTATTGTGTCACTTGCAATGACGACTGTGTAAAAGAGCCTGAAAAAATAAAACCCACTTCTATTTTTGCCATAGCATCTTTTTGTGTATGTGTCTTCCTGTCTGACACCTCTCAATTTGATCCTGATCGGTCCTGAACTACAAGACACCTAGTGTGTAGTCTGGTGCCATCCTTCCCACTACATGGGATGTCACACCTGTCTACCCCTCCCAGAAATCCTCAAAGCCAGAAGATATGCCGTCTTGGGGAAGTCAAGATTTAGGCTTGCATCTGAAAAGACATTTTTTCTCAAAGCTATTTGTTTAACACGTTATTTTCATTTCAATTATATGGGGTCTTCCTTCAGATGCCCCAAACCTTTATGCTGTCTGGTCTAGTCTCTTACAATATATATATATATATATACTTTATATATAAATATAAAGTACATATTATATTAGGGTTGTCAAATTATACAAAAATTAGGGGTTGAATACTCATTACATATAAGTAAATATTCAAAGATATTCAAACATAAATTAAACGTTCTCAGTGCTACTACATGTATGTTTGTATTTAACTTTTAACTTATGCACTGACGCTCCTTCACAAAAACGTGATTTTCTGTGATTGGAAACTGACATAATTGAGGAGAAAAGTGTAATAGGGACACCTCGCGTGCCTGTATTGCGCATACAAAACCCGTACAAAATCGCTTGTGATTGCTTAAACACACTAAATGCACTTATTAGTTTATTCTCCACATCTTGTCCCCTCCTCTAGCCCTCCGCTCTGCTGTGTGCCTTTCTTGTTCTTGGGTACCAAAGACATGAAGTCTGTGCCAATCTACAGTATATTTTAAATAAGTCAAGGGGCCTCATGCATAAAAAATGTTGTGCACACCCTTTCCATACTCACATCGAGATGTAGAAAAACCAAACTTAGTGTAAAGCCGCGCACATTTTCATGGCAGCCTCAGACCATATGCCCACACATTTCTGCTTGGTTTTGTAAACGGGTGGCACCCAGCATCATGGGATTTGGTGATGCTAAATTGATGCTGCTAGTGTATGTGTGTGCTGGTATTCACCCTGTGATGAACTGGCACCCCATCCTGGGAGTGTTCCTCCCTTGCAAACCATTATATGTGATGCCCAAGGAACGATAAGTCCATTTATATTTGACAAATAGAGTAACTGAATACACTAAAATGTTGTATTGTAATGATCTTCAAGTATTTCCTCCTCATTATAATTAATTAACAGTAACTTGAAAATTCTGCTACTTAGCAAAATAATGATAATAATAATACTCAGAAAAATGTTACCTGTTTACAGATGCATCAAAAATATAACACATATAACCTCAATACTTATTTTTTTATTTTGCTTATGTTTTAAGAATTGTGTGTCAAACTAACAGCCTCCAAAAGACACTTGTTAGCTGAGGTAGCTGTACTGACACTGAAAGTGCTCTTCATTATGGTGATTTTAAAGCCATTACAATAATACGACGTATAATGTAAATCAGAAATATGGCAGTTGTTTCCAATGATATTTAATGAGAAGGTTGACCATCTTTAGTCTGCAGTGTTGAACGCTTAACTGTTTTAATATAAAACAGCACCAAATCAGGGATCTCAGTTTCAGAAGAAGGGCAGAAAGTGACATTATTGACATCAGACACCTACATGGACCCCAGTTTTCAAGCAGCTACAGAGAGGTCACCCCAAACTACCTCTTTCTGATTCTTCCTTCACCAATAAAATGTTCTGGTATATCATTCCAAGGAGATGCTGGTCTTCATCAAGAACTCTGGCATCAACATAGTTGAGGCATTTCCTTCCAAGAACTGATGCGTTGCGACTTCTGACATTTCCCAAACATCAAGCAACCGCTGCATGGGAAGCAGTTTCAGAACCCAGCAGAGGTCATTGAAGCATCAAACATGAGTTCAAGAATTTGAAAGAAGAAGATATTCAGCAGTGTTTAGAAAAACGGATCCATCGTGTCAACAAATGCATTGACATAGGTGGTGATTATGTTGACAACTGCTAATAAATGGAGCTTTGAAATTTACTAGAGAAAGAATTTCTGTTGCAATTATTTCATTAAAAAAACTTTATGTTAGTATATTAAAATGAGTTCAATGAGATCAAGGCATACTCTTGCAAGCACCCCCAGTTACTACACTACTGGGTAACTTATTCCAAGTGTACATGATTTTCTCTATGAAAGAATAAAACCAATTATTTTCTGCCTATGAAGAGAGAAATTGTAGATCTGATATTCTGTTGGTTATCCTCTTTTGGATCCTGTGTGTGGGTAAGATAGTTGGCTGTATTAGAGAGCTCTTTTGAAGCTTCTGCAATATGAAAGTCCTTCTGCCCACTACCACCACCCCCTCCCTCTTTCATGCAGATTTATTGACACTATCATCTTGATGGCATAGTGCCCGTAGCACCTAAAGTTTGTCCTTGGTAAGGGTTAGGGTTAGGGTTGTTTTTTAGTAAGGACTTGAGTTTGCTCTCATTATTGTTGAGGAAGTCTTACAGTTTGGAATTCAAAGTTCTAATGAGGTTGAAACATACTGAAGAGCAATGAAATGCAGATGGTTCTTGGTTTCCTTGATAGTACTATCTATGAATGTAAATTATTGCTTAAGGGAAAGCATGGTGGAGAGCATGAGTTTATGGGAAAAACAGGAAAGCACACTTTTTATATTGTTCCGGTATTTGGCAGACCTGAAGGATGCTGGGTGGAATTTTAGATTGCGAACCCTGTAACAGTGGCACCTGTACAGAAAAATTAGATTGTTAGAGAGACATGCTTTAGAGAAAATTGCAGTAAAATGGCAAAATGTAGTTCTGATAAGAAAGCAAAGGGTTAAGAGAGGAAGAGAAAGACCATAGGATCTTAGAAAAGATTTTCAAAGGAAATCACCTATAAGTTGTATTCAGCTCATGGTGCTATGTAACCTTGCATACTCTTTGTGTTCTTGACCAGTTCTGCATGATGTTTGGATGCGGACTATGATGAGTAAATATGTCTCCTTTTGTGTTCTTTTCAAAAGATGTGTTTTCATGTGTTGGTCCTCTTATTACGCATTTAAATCTAACAATTTTACACCTTACATGTAATATAATACATTTCCATTCCAGTAAATTTCTACCACCAATCTGCCTAAGTTTTGTCCATGTTGATCTGCAATGATTTGATTAATACAAAGTTGTCTGACACTCCATTTAATTTAGTTTTATCGGAAAACTTAAACATTTTGTTATTTATAATTTCATCCAGATCATTTACATATTAAAGGGAAAGCGGTTCTTACCATAACCCTTTGCTTCTTTGCTTTTAAGCCAGTTTTACACCCATCTACATTGTTGAACTCACAGTTTTTCTAGTTTGATCACTAGCCTCCAAGTGGTGCCTTTTTAAACAATAAGATTATATGGTCCTCTCTGATTATATTCTTTTCTTCACTTCCTCACAGAATTCAAGTACATTAATGAAAAATGATCTATCCAGTCTAAGCCTAAGCTGACTGTTCACTAATGTAATTCTGATTATGTTTGCTTCGTCTTTTCCTTAATAATTTCATCCATTAAATTATCACTGATACTTGCTAAGGTTACAGGCCTATAGATAATTGGATTGACCCCGTCAGATTTTTTATATAATGAGTCAACATTTGCTAGCCTCTGATTTTTTGGAATTTTTCCAGTGTTCAGTGATTTTTTGAAAAATACAAGTCAAGTACTCACTTACTTTTGCTTTCCCATCTTTTGTTTGAGCCCAAAGGGGGTGGAGCCCCCTAATTTTGCAAATACTATAATTAAAAACCTCAGCCATTCTGCACTCCTTTACGTCTGGTAAATGGTACAGGACCATTGGCACTCACACCAGTAGCTCACACCAGTAGATTCAGGGATGGCTTCTACCCACAGCTTGTAAGGTTGCTGAACAGTCAATTGTAACAATTGAAAAATTGCAACATATTAAACATTGTGTATAAATATATGATACCTGCAAACACAGGCTGTATATTTTATACATAATTACATATTTTCTGTATGCTGCATGTTTAACTTAGTTTTAATGTATCATTTATTAACTTACTTTTGTTATATTTTGTCAGCTGTTTTGAGGAGACACTCATATATTACATACACCTGATTTGAGCCTGAATTTGGATTTTTCAAAAGGCTTTAAACATACAAGTTGTTCATGTCTTGTGCATTGTAGAGTACAGTGAAAAATGCATACTCATGGCAAGCCTGTGAACATATGTTAGGCCACTAGTGGTTATCTCAAGCATCAGCCGTAAGGCATCAAAACCGTTGGCATCTTCCATCTCTGCCCCTGTGGTACAGGGAGTTACAGGAGCCTCACTATGCCACATTTTTGTAGAAGGTATTAAACTGATTTATTTTTTGTTATTATTTGAGAAGTTGTTGCAACTAAATATCAATCTAAATACTTTACATGAATGATGATTTTGGCAAGTAATCCATCCATTTTGTGTTGCACATTTGAAACTCTAACTTGCAATAATGCTGCTTACACAATTTGCAATACCAGCTGCTGTTTCTTATCAACAGGTGATGCCACCTGCATAAATTTCAGATTCAATGCCACCGAGCACACTAACATGACAATCACACTGCTTTTAGCCACTGCTTTCACTTGCAGTTTTTGGCCACTGTTAGGCCTCAGCATATCAAATTATTTTCATATTATTCTCTATTCAGTAGAAAGGTTAGCATAGATTCACAAGTGTAAAAATAGCAGCAGAAAACTAGGTACTAAACCATGGAACATTTATATAATTACCTGCAATTAGTATATTCAAATATCTAAATAAGTGAACTTTATTCATGGTGAAGTTTAAGTTTGCCATTTAGGGACAATAATTTTGAAAATGTGAGTTACAATTTAGTATGAAAAATGTCAGACAAAAGAAATAATCAACAGCATAAAGTTAATAATTGTCCTAACTGCTAAAGGTGCAAATGATATCTGCTACTACATTGTTTTTATTCTGCATTATTGGAATGCTTGTGAAATCGCTTAAATGAAACTTGCAATTAGACAATGTGTAAAATCATTAAAGATGTGATTAAGTTTCCCTTGAAAAGGGTCTACATATTGCTTTTCCACACATGTTTGATCAACACCAATAGTTCTGCTCACTTGTTAATCATGTATTGCAACCCAACTTCATCTTTAACATGTTTGTTTCCAAAGACACAGATCAGACAAAACAATGGAAAATCATTAGAAAAAATTGTCAGATAGATCTATTCACACTAAAATCATTTTGTTGATATGAGGAACAAAGTCTTTGTCTAGTAGTCACAATTAATGTACAGTTAGAAAATCTCAACCACCTCAAGTAGGATGTGATTAATTCATTCTCCTTTTCTTTGAGAAGATTGGACCTCTGTTTTTTTCCCTTACAAATGCTATAGCCATCTCTTTTGTTTTGTTTATACTGGCTTCTTTCTGTTTGCGAGTGCCCAGCTCACAAAAACCAGAAAGAGACTCAGACTCCAAAACTAGGCTCCAAGGCTCAATGAGGCCTAGGCACAAAATCAGCCTAGACCCAAACTTGAGAAGCAGGATTCAACATCTGAATAGGTCCAAATTACCGAAATTGTCATAAAGGGTGAAGAGAAGGTTAAAAAAAAAACTCTACCACACAATACAAAATAAATGTATATCTAAAGAATTAAATCAAACGGCAATAAAACAAAATAGAATTAAAAAGTATCTCTAAAAGGCACACCTAAAATCAAACAAAGTCAGTGTGTAATCCAGAAATCATAAGCCAAAACTAGAGCCAAAGTCCAAACACAAAAGATTAATAAAAAAAAAACACTTGGAAAAGCAAAATCCAAAATTTTAATCCAAGGTCGGAACCGTATATAGGCCTGCAAATGGATCCCAGGAATAATGTTGCCAACTACAGAGGCTTAGGTAGTAAATGTTTTCCAATTAACAATTCTATAAATTGGTCATTAAATATTACAAGTTGTATTTCCTGTAGTTTGACTTGTTTTGCTTTTGGTGTCAATAACGTCTGTTGTGATCCTTATCATGTTTTGCTCAGTGAACTTAGTCAGTCATTCTCCAACCCACTATATACTAATACAGGGTCACGGGGGTCTGCTGGAGCCAATCCCAGCCAACACAGGGCACAAGGCAGGAACAAATCCCAGGCAGGGCGCCAGCCCACCGCAGCCCAGTGAGCTTACCAGTCCTTTAATCATGTTGCCTGGGTGTTAATGTCACTGGTGAGTAATTTGCTTTAGTACTCCTCTTGGTTGTGTATCTTCACTCAGGATATGAATACAAAATCAGTACAGAGTACAAACATCTTATCCAGTTGAGCTAAAGGAGAACTCCCACCCACAAGTGACCAGTTGGATTTCTAACTGTGAGGGCCTAGTCTGTTAAACAGCAGGCTCTATCCATTTTAGCTTCACTACACTTGGATTATATCATCACCTACAGTGTTAGCTTTGCAATACTTACTAAATGTTCTGTCCTCCTTACACCCTATGTATATTTTGACAGGCAGTTTAAACTTATCCCCCTTTCACCACACCTGAGAAGTTTGCTTCACTTGTTTAATGCAGTGATTGGGAAGATGTAAAATGATGACGATTTGAGCCATTTCAACAGAAAACAGATGGTTGATGATTGGGTGAATAACCACAACAATGCTTCTTTTTACCAGTTACTATAAGGATACGGATCATTAACCTATTTAATTGAACTGCAGCACCACATGAGACCAACAGAAGACAGTATTGTAAATAGTGCCACATAAGACCAGTAGGTGGCAGTGGTCTAAATACAGAACTTAACAAAACAACACAAGTGACCTTTTTTTCTTTGACCACACAGTATTTTCTTGACATCTATGGAGTAGTATTTCGGACAAAATTAAATAAATAAATAAATTCGCAAATAAATAAAAGTACTGTGAAATGTGAACATAAATAAATAAATGTGTCATGAAATGAGAGCCTAAATAAATAAATATGTCATGAAATGAGAGCATAAATAAATAAATGTGTCACAAAATATGTTTTTTGTTGCTTATTTATTTAATTAATTTTGTCCGTAACATTTCTCCAAACCATCATGAAATACGACTTGAAAGAAAACTTCACTTTCACTCATCAAAGTTGAGAGGGTGGGCTCTAACACGCCATCTAGTTACTGATTGGTGAATCGATAGCACAAGAATTAATTAGAAAAATGCTTACTACTGCTGATGAAATGGATTCTGCCGAAGATATTACGTATTTCAGAGAGAGAATTGATGATTTATCGGAAGAAATTACAATGTTGCCGGCCGTTTTAGACTCCGATATAGATGAAACTATTTTTGAAATTATCGAAGAACTGGTGGAAGGGACTTGACTACACACCAGTTCAGGTGACGTAGTTCCCTGCTCTGGACGTCCATCCTTTAACATTCCAGCTGAGTCAATAGAACACCTTCTGTTATGCGGTTTAAAAGTACGACAGATTGCAGATCTATATGGTGTATTGGAGAAGATGATCACATGGCGAATGAGCCAGTTTGATATACGGTAAGCTGCAACGGCTGTATTAATTTAGGTACTTTGACATGGAATGCCCAAAGCAGCTCCAACTAATATTTTGAACTGAGTATTTGACCCTTGTTTTACGAGTATAAAGTCAGGTGCATATTCGCAGCTACTTTTTCAAACAACTCTACAGCTCTGATCAGTGGCAAAGTTGTTTGAAAAAGTAGCTGTGAATATGCACCTGACTTTATACTCGTAAAACAAGGGTCAAATACTTTCACAACATTCACAAATCAAACAAGTTAGCTTTAATTGATAGTGCTGCATTAAAATATTCTATTACTTTAAACTTTTGAACTTTACTAATATCCAAAGGGCACCTGGTAGGGCACAGCCTTCAAACTCCAGCCAGAGGTTACTTCCAAATTAAGCAAACCTACAGAATCAATTCCAGGGTCAATGCTTTTACAAGGAAATATTGGGGTCTTCTAAGCAAGAGGCCATTCTAGTAACTCAAGGTGTCCCTTTGTCACTGATGTCCTTTTTCATTTAAAGGGACAGGCTGCCTCTTATTTATAACTAGCAAAATACCCGTGCTTCGCAGAGGAAAAGTAGTGTGTTAAAGAAGTAATGAAAAAGAAAAGGAAACATTTTAATAATAACATAACATGATTGACAATGTAATTGTTTTGTCATTGTCATGAGTGTTGCTGGCATATGTGTATATATATATATGTACTGTATATACACATATACATATATACATACAGTGGTGTGAAAAACTATTTGCCCCCTTCCTGATTTCTTATTCTTTTGCATGTTTGTCACACAAAATGTTTTTGATCATCAAACACATGTAACCAGTCAAATATAACACAAGTAAACACAAAATGCAGTTTTTAAATGATGGTTTTTATTATTTAGGGAGAAAAAAAAATCCAAACCTACATGGCCCTGTGTGAAAAAGTAATTGCCCCCTGAACCTAATAACTGGTTGGGCCACCCTTAGCAGCAATAACTGCAATCAAGCGTTTGCAATAACTTGCAATGAGTCTTTTACAGCGCTCTGGAGGAATTTTGGCCCACTCATCTTTGCAGAATTGTTGTAATTCAGCTTTATTTGAGGGTTTTCTAGCATGAACCGCCTTTTTAAGGTCATGCCATAGCATCTCAATTGGATTCAGGTCAGGACTTTGACTAGGCCACTCCAAAGTCTTCATTTTGTTTTTCTTCAGCCATGCAGAGGTGGATTTGCTGGTGTGTTTTGGGTCATTGTCCTGTTGCAGCACCCAAGATCGCTTCAGCTTGAGTTGACGAACAGATGGCCGCACATACTCCTTCAGGATTTTTTGGTAGACAGTAGAATTCATGGTTCCATCTAGCAGCAAAACAACCCCAGACCATCACACTACCACCACCATATTTTACTGTTGGTATGATGTTCTTTTTCTGAAATGCTGTGTTCCTTTTACGCCAGATGTAACGGGACATTTGCCTTCCAAAAAGTTAAACTTTTGTCTCATCAGTCCACAAGGTATTTTCCCAAAAGTCTTGGCAATCATTGAGATGTTTCTCAGCAAAATTGAGACGAACTCTAATGTTCTTTTTGCTTAACAGTGGTTTGCGTCTTGGAAATCTGCCATGCAGGCCGTTTTTTGCCCAGTCTCTTTCTTATGGTGGAGTCGTGAACACTGACCTTAATTGAGTCAAGTGAGGCCTGCAGTTCTTTAGACGTTGTCCTGGGGTCTTTTGTGACCTCTCGGATGAGTCGTCTCTGCGCTCTTGGGGTAATTTTGGTCGGCCGGCCACTCCTGGGAAGGTTCACCACTGTTCCATGTTTTTGCCATTTGTGGATAATGGCTCTCACTGTGGTTCGCTGGAGTCCCAAAGCTTTAGAAATGGCTTTATAACCTTTACCAGACTGATAGATCTCAATTACTTCTGTTCTCATTTGTTCCTGAATTCTTTGGATCTTGGCATGATGTCTAGCTTTTGAGGTGCTTTTGGTCTACTTCTCTGTGTCAGGCAGCTCCTATTTAAGTGATTTCTTGATTGAAACAGGTGTGGCAGTAATCAGGCCTGGGGGTGGCTACGGAAATTGAACTCAGGTGTGATACACCACAGTTAGGTTATTTTTTAACAAGGGGGCAATTACTTTTTCACACAGGGCCATGTAGGTTTGGATTTTTTTTCTCCCTAAATAATAAAAACCATCATTTAAAAACTGCATTTTGTGTTTACTTGTGTTATATTTGACTAATGGTTACATGTGTTTGATGATCAGAAACATTTTGTGTGACAAACATGCAAAAGAATAAGAAATCAGGAAGGGGGCAA
>JANRMT010035147.1:0-10008 GCA_026402145.1 Polypterus bichir lapradei | reverse complement strand
GGCCCCTATAGGGTTGAGCTTCTAAGCTCTGTTCCCGTGGTCCCCAAAGCCACCAGGGCAGTCGCCCCCTCGTGGTCTGGAGGATGCGTAAGCCCTCCTCCGGTCCTCCTGGGCATCCCGGCTGGGTAGCACCCCCAGACACTCGCCACACTTGTCAAGTAAATCTTGCTTACCCCACTGGCAGATTTTTTTGCAAGATGGAGAGGATAAGGCCAAGAGGGAGGTCAATGAAGACGGTGGTCTAACTCCAAAGGATGCCTAGGACCGTGGAGAGGGGTAGGAAAAAAAAACATTGCAAGGCAACCAACTGACGTGGGTAAACCCAGAAAATGAAAATTAAACAGTAGTAATTATAATATAACTAAAAAATAACTTTTGAAATTAAGAAGAGTGTATTTAACAGTTTTTTCTGTAATAGTTTATGTCCTGTTCATTAGTAAAAGTTAATTAACAAGCAGAAGGACCAAGACAGATTTAAAGATCTTAAAGATAATTACATCTGGCATTATTAATAAAAAGGGGACAGCATTATTGTCAGCAACAAAGCTAACCAGTAGGATTAATGCAGTCATGGAAGGTTATAACTGCTTATGCACAGACTGAACTAAAAGTACCTTTAGCTGACCTAGAGATCACAGATCAACCTTACCCTCCGTCATGATAAGGGGTGCTGCTATTTATAAAGATACAATGGAGAATACATCAGAACAGCCTTTGTTTTATTGTAGTTGTCTAAACTCAATTCCATTGTGTCTAACTGATTGAGGAATTGCAGCCTGTCCTTTAGTGAACTAAGCATTTAGGTTGATTGGTAATGCTTTGTCACCTCTATACATGTGTTTGTGCCAGTTGGACCAGCAGGAACAAAAAACAATCATTGCCACAAGAGATTATATGTATTGTTACAGGGACTACTGGATAAGACCTTGAATGTAAATGGAAACTACAAGATTACAAATTTAATGTTCACTTTTAAATGAATGAGTAAATCCCTTAACCGTCCTGTTCAAAAATATATACATTTCTATAAAACGTAACATACATCTGCTAATGATATACAGTGCGCTCTATTATATTTGGGACAAAGACATATTTTTCCTTGCTTTACTCTTCTGCTCCACATTTAAAATTACAAATCAAACATTTTAGACACGATTAAAGTACACATTGCAGACTTTCATTTAAAGGTTTTTCCATACATTTCAGTCATAAATGTAGAAATGATAACAGGTCTTATGCATGGTTCCCCTCCATTTCAGGGCACCATATTGTTTGGGACACAGCAATGGCAGGTCAATTAAAGCAGTCATATTTAGTCCTTTGTCATATATCCCAGCATGCAATGACTGCTTGATGTCTATGATTCATAGACATCACCAGGAGCTGTCTATCTTTTCATTTAAATAAATAATTGCTGTGCTCGTGCGATGCAGGCTTGGGTGTTTCCACACTGAAGTGCACAGGTGTGGAATTGCCCAAATCTGTGATTGATGCTGAGAGCTGCTAATTGCCGCACTTGTGCCACGTCCCCATTATATATAGTAGGAGCACAAGTGTGGAGGGAGAGAAAAAACAAGGAAAAAAGATCGGAGGTTATGGGAGAAGAAGGCATGAATTGAAGGAGCCAGTGTGAGTGACAGAGCGAGCGAAAGCAGGCTTGCTGTAATAACGACAGGCAGCTGGAAGAAGTGAGCCCTAGCAGTGTGTTTGGCCGGCACCCGGGGCAGATGGATTGGGTCACTCCTGCTGAGCTTTGCAGAGGAGCAGGAGTGACCACGATCGAGGATGGCTTGTCGCGTAAGGCCATGGAAAGTAGCGGGAGTCGGAGGATTGGGAGGTGGAAGCCCCAGTGTGTGCGCCCTGAACACTGGGGAACCGGAGTATCGGTTTGGTGGAGCCTTATGGAGTCAGGGTCCGAAAGGCTACAGACCATTAAGAGAAGTCAGCTGCAGGTAGGGCGCCTCCCCTGGTGCAGGGCCCGGACGGGAGAAGCAGGGGAGCCCCCAGCTTTTTTTTAAAGAAGGGATTGCTTCCAGCCAGTATTTTAACTTCGGTTTTAAAGGATTTATTTATTGGATTTTAACCTTGACATTTCACCCTGTTTAAATGGATTATTTATTTATTGACTTTTGCCTTTTTATTTGAACACTTTGGATTTGTTTTGTTGGTTTTTAATAAAAGCACTGTTTGCACTTTGCACCTTTCCCCTTGCTTCGTTTGGTGTCCTCCTTGTCCAGCTCATCTGGTTACATTACCAACGGTGTCAGGTTCAAGAGCTCCCAAAAAGGAAGCGGGAGCATGGAGCTAAACCCACATCGTCACAGACCTGTGCCAGCCATACATGAGCATGTTTAACAGATGAGGTAGTTTGCTTTGGATCTTAGGCGGTTCCTTTTCATCTCCACACTTTGCTCTTGCCATCACTCTGATACAGGTTCATTTTTGTCTCGTCTGTCCACAAGACCTTTTTCCAGAATTTTGCAAGTTAAGTAGTTTTTTTGTGGCTAACTAATGGTTTGCATCTTGTAGTGTGGGCTCTGTATTTCTGTTCATTAAGTCTTTTGCAGATAGTTGTCTCTGACACACATACACATCTGCCTTCTGAAGACTGTTTCTGATCTGTTGGAAAGACATTTGGGGCTTTTTCTTTACCATAGTGAGGATTCCTCTGTCATCAGCAGTGGAGGTCTTCCTTGGCCTACCAGTCCCTTTGCAATTACGGAGCTCACCAGTGCACGCTTTCTTCTACATGATATTCCAGACAGTTGATTTCAGTAATTCTAAGGTTTTACAGTTGTCTCTAATGGTTTTATCTTGTTTTTCAGCCTCATAATGGCTTCTTTGACTTTCATTGATGTAGAACAATGGCAACTACAGACTCCAAAGGCAGTCTGTGGATAGAGGCAAGCCTTGATATCTTATGCCTGTATTAATGAAGCAATGAAACACACCTGAAAAATCACAAACGCCTGTGATGTCAATTGTTCCAGACATTATGGTGCCCTGAAATGGGGGGATGGCGTAGAAAAAATGCCATTTTTACATGGTGTGAGCAAAACATATGTAAATATACATAAATGAAAGTCTACAATGTGCACTTTAATCACATCTGACTTGTTTAATTTGTAATTTTAAACTGTGGAGGACAGGGGTAAATCAAGGGAAAATGTGTCTTTCCTGTAAACATTATGAAGGGCACTGTATGTTAAATTCAATGGGGCGGTGTTTCACAAAGACATATTGTATTGATAGTGTTTAAAATTTCTTACAATCATGACATTGAAAGAAATATTTCATTGACACATAATAAATTGATGTATTGGTTATTATGAATAAACAGATGATTATATTCAGTGTATATATAATATAATAGTTTTCATATATAATATATATATGAATGATCAAGTCAGTAAGACATTAAATGCTACTGTAGCAGCCAAAGGCTTAAACAAACTCAAGTCAGAGTGCCAAAGGCGGCCCTTTGAGCCACAGAGAGGGTCTTACTAGCAGCAGCAGCAACACATTTACATTCAAGCCATGACCCTTTGTGAAAAAAGGCCATTTGGCTGTCTAACAAGTTCTACCAACAATACCTCTGAGCCAAATGGAAAAAGGATGTTCTGTAATATGCTGAAATCAACACAACGTGTCTTCCTGTCCTGACCCCGTCTTGAATCTGCGGCATTTTAACAATTTTACCAATTCCACTGGGGTCAAAAACTGATATTCTAAACACACAGAAGTGACAACTAGAGAAGGTACTTTTAAATGAACCTTGTGTCAGCAGTGCCACCATACCATACTGTTGTCAGGGAGAATCACTTTTATGTTCAGATATTTCTGCTTGGCTGTTTTGCAGTCTCCATGTATTAAATGCTTTTTCTTATGTACTTGGTTGTCAGCTTTTCACTGCTGCAAGTGTGAAAATTATAAAAAAATAACCTGTATTTATGGAAATCTTGGTACTTTAAACAAAGAGGGAACAACTGTTGAACTTGCATTAGTGCCTACTAAATCATCTACTAACTCACAATCATGTGAAAAACTAAATACACCCAACATAATTTGTTTGATTTGATTTGTTGACTTTTTAACATATTTGAACATGTAAACAGTAGATTGTGCTGTAAACAGTGCATACAGACACCCAACATAATTTGTTTGATTTGATTTGTTGACTTATTAACATATTTGAACATGTAAACAGTAGATTGTACTGTAAACAGTGCATACAGATAAAGGTTATATACTTGAACAAATAACACATAAACTTAACATGGTGTATTCATTCTCATAATCTAAAATAACAAAAAATACATATCTGTCACACGGAAAAAGTAAACATATACTTATCACTTCTTCAAATCCATAAAATTAGAATCAGATGTTAAAGATTAGGTGCCAATGATTATAACCTAATTAGGGAGTATGCCGGTGTAACCTGTCTTATTTAAACCACAGATATCTAAGATCTACGGACCAAAAGAGTTCTAAATGCTCCTCAAAAAGAAGGTTGTGGATGCCGTTGAGTCTGGTAAGGGATTTAAAAAGAGACCGAAAGGATTTGAAATCAATCATTCCACTGTAAGAAAGATCATCGACTAATGGTGTTGATTTCAAATGGCTGCTAATCTGTCCAGGACTGGCCGGCCCACCAAATTCAGCTCAAGAGCTGACCGACTGTTTTTAAAAGATGTCTCCAAAAACCCCACATTTGTTTTAAATGTGGACTCAGCAAGTAACTTCTACAAAAGTTAATGAAAAACAGCATACAGTGCATCTGCACTCAGAAAGAAGATGCAGAAATTTAACCAGCATGCAAAGTATGCCAGGAAAAAGCTTTTGCTGTCCAAAAAGAACATCACAGCCAGGGCCAGCTACCATTTAGGCAAACTAACTATGTTATATGGGTTGGAGACAGTGGCACTGACCAGAAAGCAGGAGGCAGAGCTGGAGGTGGCAGAGTTAAAGATGCTAAGATTTGCACTGGGTGTAACAAGGATGGACAGGATTAGAAATGAGTACATTAGAGGGTCAGCTCAAGTTGGACGGTTGGGAGACAAAGTCAGAGAGGCGAGATTGCGTTGGTTTGGACATGTGCAGAGGAGAGATGCTGGGTATATTGGGAGAAGGATGCTAAGGATAGAGCTGCCAGGGAAGAGGAAAAGAGGAAGGCCCAAGAGAAGGTTTATGAATGTGGTGAGAGAGGACATGCAGGTGATGGGTGTGACAGAACAAGATGCTGAGGACAGAAAGATATGGAAGAAGATGTTCCGCTGTGGCGACCCCCTAACGGGAGCAGCCAAAAGAAAATAAAGAAAAAAGAAGATGAGATCACCTAGAGTGGCAAAATTTACGGGATTGGGGTAATTTTTTTTTATACAAACAAACTCTGACTTGCAAACACTCTGACTCATTACAACAGTTATATTGTTTTATTTTATTTTAACATACTAATGATTTGTGCTCTTAACCTCTGACAGCCCGTAGTACATGTAGTCTTCCAAAATCTCAGTTTCCTCCATACTCAGCTTTTTGTTCAGGTGCAGGTTTAGGGTTTTAATTTTGTTTTCAAGTGTGCTGACTTGTCTTTCCTATTATTGTTGGATTATTAACCATATTGTAATCTCCTTCCCCCATTTATGACAACAACAACAATAATAATAATCCTTAAACTGGTGTAGCATAGAAGACACAGCAAAATAAAACTAAACTATCAAAATGGCAGTAGGACTGCAGGTCTTGCATGCATTGCTAAAAGCTGGTTTGATTCAAACTGTAATCATCTCCCAAATGGGTTTACATTAAAACTTGTGTTGTGAGAAAACAGTAAATTATTTTTATTAGTAATTATTGTTACATTTTTAAATGTTTTCATTACATTTCAAATGTATTGCATTTTTGTTATTATTTGTCTTTCATTAATGTATATTGTAAGGGGCAGTTTTTTTAAATTAATAACTAGGCTGTCACTATCATCTTAAGGTATGGGTTGCCATTTGTAAAATGGTGCACATGCTTTTTCTACCAACATTTATTGTACATTTATAGCATGCCACATGTATAAATACCCTCTTTTTCTCAGTTTTTGAAGTGCAAAATGTGAAATCACTTGTTTCAATGGCAAACTAAATATTCAATTTAAATGGTAAATATCCAGCTCAAATGCAAAATTTTTCTCCTAAATGTCCAAGTTAAATGGTTAAATATTAAAGTAAATGCTAAATATCCAACTTAAATGCTAAATGTTGTACTTAAATTACTAAATGTCTAACTTATAAATGGCTAAATGTCCAACTTAAATGCTTTAGGTCCCATTTAAATGGCTATTTGTCCAACTTAAATGGTAAATGTCAATCTTAAATTTTAAATGTAGTGCTTAAGTAGTGTGATGGACAGACGGCGTTTCAGTCTGGCCGGGACGTCCATCAACAGAAAGAAGGAGGAAGAGCAGCCTTTTCAGGGCACTATATCCCCCGGGACACTAGATGGCAGCTCCCCAGGACGGAAATGGTTTCCCGGATTCCCTCAGGGCATCATGGGACATGGAGTCCGGTTCTTCGGCCCTGTTGGGTGCTGTGGGTGCCGCCAGGGGGAGCTCACAAGGAACCTGGGGACTCCTACTGTCATTACAACCTGGAAGTACTTCGGAGGCACGAGGACGGAAGCCCGCAGTACTTCCGGGCTACTTGAGGAAGGAGGATGTGTCGTTTGACCTGGAGAAGGAACACTTTCGGGTCAAGGACTATTTAAAGGTCTGGTTGAGACCCAGCAAGGAGAGCTGGAGTTGGGTGGTAGAGTGACAGAGCTGCTGGGTGGAGAGGAGGATTATTGATAGATAGATAGATAGATAGATAGATAGATAGATAGATAGATAGATACTTTATTAATCCCAAGGGGAAATTCACATAATCCAGCAGCAGTATACTGATACAAAGAAACAATATTAAATTAAATAGTAATAAAAATGAAAAAAGTTAGCATTTACTCCCCCGGGTGGAATTGAAGAGTCGCATAGTGTGGGGGAGGAACGATCTCCTCAGTCTATCAGTGGAGCAGGATAGTGACAAAAGTCTGTCACTGAAGCTACTCCTCTGCCTGGAGATGACACTGTTCAGTGGATGCAGTGGATTATTCATGATTGACAGGAGTTTGCTTAATGCCCGTTGCTCTGCCACAGATGTTAAATTGTCCAACTTTACTCCTACAATAGAGCCTGCCTTCCTCACCAGTTTGTCCAGGCGTGAGGCGTCTTTCATCTTTATGCTGCCACCCCAGCACACCACCGCGTAGAAGAGGGCACTCGCCACAACCGTCTGGTAGAACATCTGCAGCATCTTACTGCAGATGTTGAACGATGCCAACCTTCTCAGAAAGTATAGTCTGCTCTGACCTTTCTTACATAGAGCATCAGTATTGGCAGTCCAGTCCAATTTGTCATCCAGCTGCACTCCCAGGTATTTATAGGTCTGCACCCTCTGCACACAGTCACCTCTGATGATCACAGGGTCCATGAGGGGCCTGGGCCTCCTAAAATCCACCACCAGTTCCTTGGTTTTGCTGGTGTTAAGATGTAAGTGGTTTGAGTCGCACCATTTAACAAAGTCTTTGATTAGCTTTCTGTACTCCTCCTCCTGCCCACTCCTGATGCAGCCCACAATAGCAGTGTCATCAGCGAACTTTTGCACGTGACAGGACTCTGAGTCGTATTGGAAGTCTGATGTATATAGATTGAACAGGACCGGAGAAAGTACAGTCCCCTGCGGTGCCCCTGTATTGCTGAACACAATGTCAGACCTGCAGTTCCCAAGACGCACATATTGAGGTCTGTCTGTAAGATAGTCCACAATCCATGCCACCAGGTGTGAGTCTACTCCCATCTCAGTCAGCTTGTCTCTAAGGAGCAGAGGTTGGATGGTGTTGAAGGCGCTAGAGAAGTCCAAAAACATAATTCTTACAGCACCACTGCCTCTGTCCAGGTGGGAGAGGGATCGGTGTAGCATATAGATGATGGCATCCTCCGCTCCCACCTTCTCCTGGTATGCGAACTGCAGAGGGTCGAGGGCGTGGCGGACCTGTGGCCTCAGGTGGTGAAGCAGCAGCCGCTCCATGGTCTTCATCAGATGTGACGTCAGAGCAACAGGCCGGAAGTCATTCAGCTCACTAGGTCGTGATACCTTTGGGACAGGGGTGATACAAGATGTTTTCCAAAGCCTTGGGACTCTCCCCTGTTCCAGGCTCAGGTTGAAGATGCGCTGTAGAGGACTCCCCAGTTCCAACGCACAGGCCTTCAGCAGTCGTGGCGATACACCATCTGGACCCGCTGCTTTGCTGGCACGAAGTCTTTTCAACTCTCTGCTCACATGGGCTGCTGTAATTGTGGGTGGGGATGTCTCACCTATGCTGCTACCAGCAGAAGGATGGTTGGAGGATGCAGTACTTCGAGGTGATAGTGGGTTAGGGTGATCAAACCTATTAAAGAAGTTGTTCATTTGGTTTGCTCTCTCCACGTCTGTCTCGATGGCGGCACCCCGCTTCGAGCTGCATCCAGTGATAATCTTCATCCCATCCCACACTTCCTTCATGCTGTTGTTCTGCAACTTCTGCTCCAGCTTTCTCCTGTACTGCTCTTTCGCCGCCCTGAGTTGGACTCGGAGTTCCTTCTGCACGCGCTTGAGCTCATGCTGATCACCACCTTTAAAAGCCCTTTTCTTCTGGTTCAAAAGGCCCTTGATGTCACTTGTAACCCATGGCTTGTTGTTAGCATAGCAGCGTACTGTTCTTACTGGAACTACAATGTCCATACAGAAGTTGATGTAATCAGTTGTGCATTCAACAGCCTCTTCAATGTTCTCACTATGTGACCCCAGGAATATATCCCAGTCTGTAGTTCCAAAGCAGTCTCTCAGAGCCTGCTCTGCCTCAGGGGACCACTTCCTGAATGAGCGTGTGGTTGTAGGTAGCGCCCTCACTCTTGGTTTGTATTGAGGCTGTAGCAGAACCAGGTTATGATCTGCTTACCCAAGCGCAGGCAGCGGGGTGGCGCTGTATGCGTCTTTAACGTTTGCATACAGTAGGTCGATAGTCCTGTTTCCCCGGGTGTTACAATCCACATACTGGGAGAAGGCAGGTAATGTTTTGTCCAGCGTTACATGGTTAAAGTCTCCAGCGATTAGCACAAGTGCCTCAGGGTGCTGCGTTTGTAACTTAGCAACTGCGGAATGGATGATGTCACTCGCTATCTCCGCATTCGCTTGAGGGGGGATGTAAACAATGATAACAATCACGTGTCCAAACTCTCTGGGCAAATAATACGGACGCAGACTTACGGCCAACAGTTCGATGTCCCTGCAGCAATTGGAGATTTTAATGTTTACATGTCCTAAGTTGCACCACTTTGTATTGACATAGAGAGCGAGTCCTCCACCTTTCTTCTTCCCGCAGGTACTTGCGTCTCTGTCCGCTCTAACTGTGCTAAACCCGGGTAGCTCCACGTTAGCATCTGGGATGGTAGTTGTTAGCCACGTTTCACTAAAACACAGCAAGCTGCATTCTCTGTAGGTTCTGACAGTTTTCACCAGCACAGCCAGTTCGTCAATCTTATTTGGTAGTGAGTTCACATTTCCCAGGATCACAGAAGGCACCGACGGTTTATAACGCCATTTTCTCTCAAGTTGTCTCGATTTAATCTTATCTTTTATCTTTGCGCCGGCTCGGCTGCCCCGATATCGTCTTCTTACCTCGTCAGGTAAATAAGCAACCACACCGGCATGTGCATTTCTTCTCAGTGCTTTAAGCTGACTACTTGAATAGGCGATTCTCGGAGTGTAAAAATCCATGTCAAGTAGTAAAAATAGTAAAAAGTGTCCAGGGAGCAATTCCACATAAAAGAAAGTGGTAGAAGTGATCAGTGAAATAGATAAAAATAGAGATAAAAAGGTAAAAAGATAAAGTCATATACGGAGCTGCTGGAAAAGGCTGCCACTCGGATGCGGCGCCGGAAATGAT
>JANRMT010035072.1:0-12693 GCA_026402145.1 Polypterus bichir lapradei | reverse complement strand
ACAATCACAACAATCACATTATGTGCAAAATTCAATAATGAACTCAAAAGTAGTGTATTGTGTGTATTTGGTTTGCAAACACTTTAAACAAATAAGGTGCTTTTTAACAGCAGTATTCCCTTTACATAGTAGCAGTTAAAATATTTCTTGTTAATCTCAACTTAAACATTAATTTAATCAAATCAAATATAAAACCAAAGCTATTTGCCACTGCCAGGACATTAACGTTTTATCCAGATTGCTATAGAAAAACAAGTTACCTTCAGAGTCCAGAGCCACAATCACAACATTATAACAGGCGCCTTCCAAGCAACAGCAAGTTAACATTTCTAATCTGTTTCTTTTTTATCTGAACAGATACCAGCAGAAACATTTTATCAGGAAGCATGCATAAACAGTCTATGTTCAGTAGCAACTCTTTGAGGGCTAATATTTTTTCCAAAAAACTCAGTTTTCTGAAAAGTGCATAAAGCAATGGTTTCACACATAAATCAACATAAAACGTGATAAAACGCTGCCTGTTGTCGGCACCTGTTTGCAGCAGCAGCGGCTGTGCAGGGGGCAGCTTGATGGCAGACAGGTATGCACGGTGGGATGGCTGTTTGGCTGTCTTTGTAAGACAAGTGCGTTGGGATGGCAGTTGCAGTGAGACGCAATATGGTTTGTACCCTCTGTCATCGTAAGTGTCTATCCTCCCAGGCGAATGTTGCCATAGGTGCATCAGCTACACGAATGTGTTCAACACCACGATCAGCTGGGGACCAATAAGCTGATGCTGGTACCTCACTTTCGTTTTTGATCTACATCTCCAGATCACTTGCATCAAAATCGGAGTCTGACAAATCAAAGTCTGATTCAGCGATAATACGAAAAAAATCATTCACGGATTATTTTGCTTTTAGCATTCACTTTGGTATCTCTCCACATGCCATTTTAGAAGCTGTTCGCTCTTTGTTACTCATGGACAAGCAGGGAATCAAGGTCAAATCAACAAAGCTAACTTTCCTTTTAGCAAAAGCATATCGAAAAGTCTGACTGACTGACTCATCACTAATTCTTCAACTTCCCGTGTAGATAGAAGGCTGAAATTTGGCAGTCCTTACAGCTTACTTACAAAAGTTAAGCATGTTTCATTTCGAAATTCTATGCGTAACGGTCATAACTGAATCCTACTTACGTACATATATACTGTATACGGCCATAGCCTGCAGCTCGGTCGCCGTGTGAGGCGGAGTTACGTCCTCCATCACCACGCCTCCCACATAGTTGGCTGCCTGCCTATATTGCATCCCCCATACCCACGCCTCCCACGTAATTGAGTGCCTGCCCATATAAGGCCATCCGTCAGCAGCAATCCAATAGACATGCTGCCGCTAAATATTCGCAGGCAAATCAAAAAGTTAATACTTTTATGCCTGTTAAACATTTTAGATTCACGAGTAGCGATTTGGGTGGTGAGATGTCTATCGAGGTGATCACTGTAATATTTATATGTCATTGAAATGTATTATTATCAATAAGATATTCGCGAGATACAAGTTTAATGAGAAGACGCAGGGTATAAACAAGACTTTTGATCACTTTGTAACAGAGTTAAAATTGCTGGTGAAGGACTGTGCTTATGCAAATGAAGATGAGATGGTCAGGGATAGACTAGTGCTTGGCACAAACTCAGCGAAAGTGCGAGAGAAACTTTTAAGTGCCGGGTCTTAGCTAACATTAAATAAAGTGGTGGACATCGCAAGATCGCACGAGATAGCACAAGCACAGCTGAGAACCTTCGATGCATGTACTCCGAGCGGCTCACCACGTGAACTAACTGTAAGCGCAGTATGCAGACAACAAGCAAGAGCTCCAAAGAGCGCTGAACAAAAAACGCATTACACAATTGAGAAGGCAGCAAAAGAATATGGAGCGAGTGACGCATACAAGCATATTCATAAGTGCAGCTACTGCAGAAACAAAGCACACGGTGGAAAAATTCAATGTCCAGCTAAAAGAAGACAGTGTAAAAAATGTGGTAAATTGAACCACTTTGCTAAAGTTTGTAGGACTGGGAAAGGTAAACCCGTGCATGCAGTGTGTGATGTCTCAGATACAGAGGATGACAAGCTGTTTATTGATGCAGTAAGAAAGGAACAACCCTCTGAGGCTGAACAAGCCTTTGTAGACATATCAAAAGGAAAGCAAGGTGTAAAGCTTAAGTTTAAATTAAGTTTATAGACACGCTGCCGCTGGCGTTTGTCATGCCTAAGACGAATACGATATTTGCAAGATACAAGTTTAATGAGAAGACGCAGGGTATAAACAAGACTTTTGATCACTTTGTAACGGAGTTAAAATTGCTGGTGAAGGACTGTGCTTATGCAAACGAAGATGAGATAGTCAGGGATAGACTAGTGTTTGGCACAAACTCAGCGAAAGTGCAAGAGAAACTTTTAAGTGCCGGGTCTGAGCTAACATTAAATAAAGCTGTGGATATCGCAAGATCGCACGACATAGCACAAGCACAGCTGAGAACCTTCGATGCATGCATTCCAAGCGGCTCACGTGAACTGACTGTGAACGCAGTACGCAGACAACAAGCAAGAGCTCCAAAGAGTGTTGAACAAAAAACGCATTACACAATTGAGAAGGCAGCAAAAGAATATGAAACGAGTGACGCATACAAGCATATTCATAAGTGCAGCTACTACGGAAACAAAGCACACGGTGGAAAAAGTCAATGTCCCGCTAAAGGAAGACAGTGTAAAACGTGGTAAATTGAACCACTTCACTAAAGTTTGCAGGACTGGGAAAGGTAAACCCGTGCATGCAGTGTGTGATGTCTCAGATAAAGAGGAAGACGAGCTGTTTATTGATGCAGTAAGAAAGGAACAACCCTCTGAAGCTGAACAAGCCTTTGCAGACATATCAATAGGAGAGCAAGGTGTAATGCTTAAGTTTAAATTATGTTCATAGACACACTGCCGCTAAATATTCGCAGGCAAATCCACAACTTAATACCGTGTATGGCTGTTAAACATCTTAGATTCACGAGTACCAATTTGGGTAGTGAACACTTCGATGAATGAAACCTGTTATCTTTACAACGGTTGAAAAACACGGAATGTAACTTGAACACAACACAGCCTCCAAATAGGAACCTGATTGAAAGAAATAATGATAATCAAATCCTTGATGACAGCAACACTCATAACTGTCACAAAACAATTACATTGACAATCATGTTACGTTATTTTTAAAACGTTTCCTTTTCTTTTTCATAACTTTAACACACTACTTCTCCGCTGCGAAGCGCGGGTATTTTGTTAGTATATATATAAAATCCAACATCTGTCTGTCTGTCTGCTTTTCATGTGAGGACTACTTAACAGATTTAGATTGGGTTTCTTTCTATAATTTGCTTGAACATTCCGGTAGATTGTGCTACTTCTGTCGTCACGCTAAGTATCATAGTTCGCCTGTGGTTCCGATTTATTTGCATGAATCCGAGAGACACGCAGTGGGTCGATGGAAAGCGGGCGGGGCCCCCATAATTCACGCACCAGCCTGTGTTCGAGTCAGTCTATCTTTCACCATGTGTTGGAGCGTACCTTGTCTCCGCTTAGCTAGCAATACCTGTTTGTTCAGCAGATATTATAATCATCTAAAGATTGTTAAGGAATAACGCTAGACATTTTAGAGAGAGAGATCAGAGCTACGTGTGTTTTAAAGGGTAGCTGCTGACTGGCATGTAATCAAGGCCACATGCTTTTCTCCCCAGGCGGGGAAAGCTCTCCTGTCAGAGCTTAAAACGATCAGATACACTGCCAACAATTGACACTGGCGAGAACCTACCTTCCGCTTGGCCAGAATTAATTTTTTATATTAATTTAAATTAATTAATTTAAATTTTTTTATTGATTTTTAAAGTTTGTCCTGTTTCACTACTATATGGGTGGAGCCGTGGAAGACAGCTAGTATTAGTAAAACCCCAATTATTTTCAAAAATATCCAAATAACTAGATTTTAATTTTGGCTTCAAGATAAGCAGAAGCAAAACAGACTCCACAGGTACAGGATAAACTGTAATCCCAATTCACTCTATGCAACACTTTCAGTACGGTAAAAGCTGTAATTTTGCTCTGTTCTTGCTATTTGCAGCACAATCAGCCTCTGATTGACAAATGTATACCACAGAGCACTCCTTGTTGCATGCCCTGTGGCTCTGATTTTCTGTCCACTTATCAACTGCAGTTCCCTTTCTACACTTATCCTATGTGCATATCAATTAGGGGAACTGCATCTTTCTTAAGTAATTAATTAGTTCAAACACCTTTTAGCTCTAGATTGATAACTTTAATTCCTTAGAGTAATATGGTCCAGATATTGCAGCTGTGAAAGTTGTTTTTAGTGTAATGTACAATACTGAGTACATTTTTGTTTATTCTGCACTTATAGAGTAATCTCTATATATAATCTTCATTTGGATCTTGATCTTTGTTTGTCCGCGAATGAATTAGAAGAAGAAGCACTAGATGGCAGTAGAGAGACAGCTAAAACATAGGCATTGCATTAAGAATCTCCTCCAGGCTTATACTACTGAAGACTGTAGTACGCCAGTCACACCTCAAAACACAGCCATTCAAACTAAACAAATTGTTGTGCTTTAAATTAATTAAAGAGATCTTTATTTAGATCTTGATCTTTGTTTGACCACGAATTCCACGCATGCGTAGACCACCTACCAGTTTAGTACGTTGTTGTTACTCACGGATGTCAAAAATGTGACGGAATAACGAAATGGGTGGTGGACAGTGTTACGCTGGTTAGCTCCTGAGGCCTGGCTAGAGAATGAGATTGCCGAAGATAAAAGGTACGTGCCTACGTAACATATGAATGAAAGAAAGACAGTGGGTAAAATGAATGACAACGTAACAGCACGTTCCTGAAATTATTATTGTTACGTTGTAGCCGGCGAGTGCTGCGCGTCTCACAGTTGTACCGTGGCTTGCTCACATGTCAGTGAAGTGATCCCTATTTATGCTTTAAAGAGCCTGGATACCTATGTGCCCCCCTTTTATAACCATTGCTCCGTGTATATTGCCTTACTCTTTGGATTGCCACAAAGCAACCTGCGAGACTGGAGAAAGGTTGAGAAGACATCGTGAGAGGAAACGATAGCGTCGTGAAAACGAGACGGACTATGTACGGACAGAAGCAGAAATGCTCCCACACCACCACATAATTACTATTCGGACAGTGATTCCGAGTAGGCCGTTCCTATCGAATCAATGTCCAAGGGTTTTCTTTTGTAATTTTGTTTCCCTTATAAAAAATCATAATGCTGTGCGACAAAGGGCCCAGTTCACGACTGGCAGCCGCGTTTAAACAGGAAGCCCTTCACAGAAAACTTTAACACGCGCAACGTAGTTGGGCGCACATGGCTAGTCCTTAAATAATTCCTTACCTGGAGTTAATTTACTCACACTTTTGCTGAGTTAATTTACAGGTAGGACACTTTTATTTAAACATTTACATTTAAATTACTTCAAGCAGCATGAGATGTGAGCTGGTGAGCTATTAGCGGCTTACATGTGTGCACCTCCCCTAGAGTTATTACTAACTTGTACTGGTGATCTGATCAGGTGTTGGCCTAGTAAAAGAGGAAACTATGCAAAATGTACAAGTTGAAGTAATATCCCCCAATAATAATAATAATAATAATAATAATAATAATAATAATAATAAGTCGTGTCAACAGGCATAGCAACCACAAACATCTAATATACTATAAAAAGCTAAATGTGTGTTTGTGCAGGTGTGTGTGTAAGTTTTTGTTAGGTATACATATAAACAACATTGTACCTGTCTCTACCCAGTTTTGCAGATTTCCCATTTGTACAGGGAATGCCATACAGTATGGTATCTCTGCTAGTAATTAATAGCAAAATACAGATTTGTAGGGAAATTACAAAATAGGTACATAACCTAATTTCATCTTGTAAAAACCGGAGGAAACCCACGCAGACACGGGGAGAACATGCAAACTCCACTCAGGGAGGAAGCGAACCCGGGTCTCCTAACAGCGAGGCAGCAGCACTACCACTGCGCCACTGTGCCGTCCTCACACACACACACACATATATATATATATATGTATATATATATATATGAAAAAGTTTGGGAAACCCTCTCAGCTTACATAATAATTTACTCTACTTTCAACAAAAAAGATAACAGTGGTATGTCTTTCATTTCCTAGGAACATCTGAGTACTGGGGTGTTTAATGAACAAAGATTTTTAGTGAGGCAGTATTTAGTTGTATGAAATGAAATCAAATGTGAAAAACTGGCTGTGCAAAATTTGGGTATCCTTGTAATTTTGCTGATTTGAATGCATGTAACTGCTCAATACTGATTACTTGCAACACCAAATTGGTTGGATTAGCTCATTAAGCCTTGAACGTCATAGACAGGTGTGTCCAATCATGAGAAAAGATATTTAAGGTGGTCAATTGCAAGTTGTGCTTCCCTTTCACTCTCATCTGAAGAAGGACAGCATGGGATCCTCAAAGCAACTCTCAAGAGATCTGAAAACAAACATTGTTCATTATCACGGTTTAGGGGAAGGCTACAAAAAGCTATCTCAGAGGTTTAAACTGTCAGTTTCTACTGTAAGGAATGTAATCAAGAAATGGAAGGCCACGGGCACAGTTGCTGTTAAAACCAGGTGTGGCAGGCCAAGAAAAATACAGGAGCGGCATATGCGCAGGATTGTGAAAATGGTTACAGACAACCCACAGGTCACCTCCAAAGACATGCAAAAACATCTTGCTGCAGATGGTGTATCTGTACATCGTTCTACAATTCAGCGCAATTTGCACAAAGAACATCAGTATGGCAGGGTGATGAGAAAGAAGCCCTTTCTGCACTCACGCCACAAACAGAGTCGCTTGTTGTTTGCATGTGTTCATTTAGACAAGCCTGATTCATTTTGGAACAAAGTGCTTTTGACTGTTATTTGGTCATAGCAAAAAGCGCTTTGCATGGCAGAAGAAGAACACCACATTCCAAGAAAAACACCTGCTACCTACTGTCAAATTTGGTGGCGGTTCCATCATGCTGTGGGGCTGTGTGGCTAGTTCAGGGACTGGGGCCCTTGTTAAAGTCGAGGGTCGGATGAATTCAACCCAATATCAACAAATTCTTCAGGATAATGTTCAAGCATCAGTCACAAGGTTGAAGTTATGCAGGGGTTGGATATTCCAACGAGACAATGACCCAAAACACAGTTCGAAATCTACAAAGGCATTCATGCAGAGGGAGAAATACAATGTTCTGGAATGACAACCACAGTCCCCTGACTTGAATATCATCGAAAATCTATGGGATGATTTGAAGCAGGCTGTCCATGCTCAGCAGCCATCAAATTTAACTGAACTGGAGAGATTTTGTATGGAAGAATGGTCAAAAATACCTCAATCCAGAGTTCAGACACTCATCAAAGGCTATAGGAGGCATCTAGAGGCTGTTATATTTGCAAAAGGAGGCTTAACTAAGTATTGATGTAATATCTCTGTTGGGGTGCCCAAATTTATGCACCTATCTAATTTTGTTATGGTGCATATTGCATATTTTCTGTTAATCCAATAAACTTAATGTCACTGCTGAAATACTACTGTTTCCATAAGGCATGTCATATATTAAAAGGAAGTTGCTACTTTGAAAGCTCAGCCAACGATAAAACAAAAATCCAAAGAATTATGAGGGGTTCCCATACTTTTTCATATGACTGCATATATACTCTTTTTTCATATTGTAAAGCACTTTCAGCTACATCATTTGTATGAAATTGTGCTATATAACAACAACATAAATAAATAAATGTTGTTGTTGTTGTTGTAGAGTGAGTGTTGGTTAACCGGACCAACGTCACCTTCAGGGTGACCGAGGCAGCTAACTTAAGTGCTGAAGAATAGTTAGTGTAAAGATTTTGTCAGTTCTTATCCAATGTTTACATGGGTGGATGGGTCTCATAATATTCAACAACAATAGGAATACAACTCAGAACTTCTGGTTGCAGTCTGTTCTTTGATTTGGTAAATGAATAAACTCTTATCTGAACCAAGCCAAGCAGATTCAGACCTGCACTATGTTTAAAATAGTAATAATGAATTTAATTTAAAAAATTATACATATATTTGTTTTAATGAATTCTATCAATGAATCATTTCCTTGAGCGGTCTATATTTGATTGTGTAAGTATTAAGATCAGCTTGTCCAAGTCCTTATAATTCAGACAAATTATACTGACCATCCAAGCAGCCTACCCTGCACTGGAATTATTACCATTTACAAGATTTATTAACTTACTCATTTTAAGTTTAACAAACCTATATTTAGATAGCTGTTTCCGAAGGCACAAAGATTGTTCACTTGACACAGCAGGACAGCTAGCAGTCTAAATAAATGTCTTTCAAACAGTGAAGCCATTGCATCTGATTGACAGGTTCATGTGGGGAGACCTTTACCTTAGCAACATAACTTTGGTTGCTATGTAAACATAGGCAGATGGATAGAGCAAGTGATTTTCCGCAATAACCAACAGTGAGATACTTCTGATTCTCATCGCACCATTGAGATCCTAGGAAAATGACTTGGCACAGGGAAAATGTATTAGATTCGGGTGACAAATAATTACTCGACCTCAACCGTAACATCTGAGAAAAGGTTACGCTACAAATATAACTTTTTTTTATTAAAACTCACTGCTGTGGAATTTGTAGAATTATTTTAAAAGTAACCCATCTGTCTAAAAGATTTATTCTTTATTCTTTTTGTAGGCTATCTTAAAATAGCCTTATGAAGACACATTTATTTATACTGTACATGCATGTGTTTCCATATCTATTTAGATAAACTGTATGCATGCAAATTATATATGAATTCTATTCAGTGCTGTTCATACAACATACACTTTGTCATTGGTGATGTCATACCTACACAGTGGGAGTTTTTAATATAAAATTTTGAAAACAAATTTTTTTAAAACCAAAACTAAATTACTCAATGACATAATAAACTCAAATGTATCATCATTAATCTATGAGATGTGCATTTTAGATTAACTGGTGACTGAAAACTGGCCAAGTGTGAGTGATTTACTAAAGATGTGTGTGTTCGTTTGTGTGTGTATGCTGTTGTTTCTTGTGAAGATCTGGGGCCTCATGTATAACGCCGTGCGTAGAACTCGCACTATAACATGGCGTAAGCACAAAAGCCGAAATGTGCTTACGCACAGAAAAATCCAGATGCAGGAATCTGTGCGTACAGTAATCCCTCCTCGATCGCGGGGGTTGCGTTCCAGAACCCCCCGCGATAGGTGAAAATCCGCGAAGTAGAAACCATATGTTTGTATGGTTATTTTTATATATTTTAAGCTCTTAGAAACTCTCCCACACTGTTTATAAATATTCTCCGCACAGTTATACAGTAAACCCTCGTTTATAGCGGTTGATCCGCTCCAGACAGATAAATGAATTTCCAAGAAGTAGGATTCTTTATTTATAAATCTAATATTTTCGCAGTTAGAGCATTGAAAACCTGTTTACGACCTTCTAAATACGTTTTTTAGCATTATTAGAGCCCTCTAGACATGAAATAACACCCTTTAGTCAAAAATTTAAACTGTGCTCCATGACAAGACAGAGATGGCAGTTGTTTCTCACAATTAAAAGAATGCAAACGTATCTTCCTCTTCAAGGTGCGCGTCAGGAGCAGAGAATTTCAGAGAGAGAGAGAAAGTAAAGTAAACAATCAAAAATCAATAGGGCTGCTGCGCTTTTAAGTATGCAAGCACCGCGATAAAGCGGCGCAATGAAGGGATCAATGTGAAGGTAGCCTTTCAGCATTTTTTTTACAGGCGCGTCCGTATCTTCTAAGCAAACAGCCACTGTGCAAACAGCCCCTCTGCTCACATCCCCTCCGTCAGGAGCAGTTAATGGGGCCAATCATACGCCTCCCTGATGGTATTGCATGATGGATAAGTATCTGCCTGTATTTCTCAGAGAGAGTGAGAGAGACAGAAAAACAAACAATGAAAAATCAATACGGGCTGTTAGAGCTTTTAAGTGTGTGAAGCTGCGCGCGGGAAGCATATCGTATATCATTGAGGAGTTTTATTTAATATGTAATACGTGCTCTGATTGGGTAGCTTCTCAGCCATCCGCCAATAGCGTCCCTTGTATGAAATCAACTGGGCAAACAAACTGAGGAAGTATGTAACATAAATTGAAAGACACATTGTCCGCAGAAATCCGCGAACCAGCGAAAAATCCGTGATATATATTTAGATATGCTTACATTTAAAATCCGCGATGGAGTGAAGCCGCGAAAGTCGAAGCGCGATATAGCGAGGGATCACTGGACTCCAAATTCCACGTTCTTCCGCTACATAAATCCTGATCAGCGTGAAAAGTAATGCTCGTGCACGCGCTTTATGTAACGCCCCAACTTCTCCCAGAATTACGCCTCTTTGAATATGCAAATCAATATAAATCGCCCTTAAGCTCAGCCTTCTGTGAAAAGACAATGGGAAAAGCACGGGGGGAAATATAAGAATTTCAGCGAATACCAAGTGGAGGCAAAGGAAAAACATACTATTTGTTTAATTAAACCGTGGTATAATCAACAAAAGGAAGTTGATCGAGTGACATAGTGTGTTGGAGAAACTTGAAAGCTCACGTTCACAAAGTCGCACAGTGCCGGAAATAAAAAAGAAGTCACATATCAAAGTCGCCGTGAAAAGGCGAGTCTTAGCCCACCGTCTAAGTGTCATATGAAAGCTTATTAGGATACAGAGAAAAAAAAGGCACACAGTGGGGAAAAAGCACGAAATGTCAACTTCAATCTCGAAACTTCCACTTTAATCACATAGTTTATTTTGTCATTAAAGTAGAACATCATAAACTTCATCTTAAAATCATTTAATTAACCAGTTTCTCAAATCACATCGTAATTAAAGTAGCACGTTAAATGCTTTGTTTTGTATGTGATCTTCTATGTGTGTGAATCACTACTTGCTTCTTAAACCAGCTCTCTTCCTCCAACTGGACACAGAATCCATTACAGCTCTCTGAATAAGTAAAATACTGAGATGTATACGTGATATCATTTTTATGATGATAGGAGTTAAAGCACGTTATTAAACATGAGTTTCACGGCGCAGTGATTGTGTGCGATCTTCGATGAAATAATTTATTGCAGCAGTACTCAGGGGCGGCTCTAGGCTTGTGGTGGCACTGGGCAGAGGAAGAATCGGTGGCTCCTTCGCCCGCCAATGTCAGTAAGGTAGCTTATGCCCGGTGGATGGCCACGTCCGTTGCAGACACTGCATAGCCGCCTCGTGCTCATGACACAAGCATTTAACTTTTGCCGAAATTTGTCGCTGCATTTTTAGCTGTGTTGTTATTTACTCTTTCTGTTTTATATTCAATATATATTGGTGTAGCCGCCACTGCAGTCCTTGCTTTTCTTTCCCCAAATACCCAATCACCACACAATCAGCTCTGTAATAGAAGTTAAGCCATCTGTAAGCTTAGAGAGCCGATTCTTCAAAACGTTTAAGGAACATTGAAATATCTTCGTAGTACATGTTTAATTATTCTATCCTTCACGACAGTCCCAGTGAAGAATATAGATTATTTAAAGTTAAAGTTTTATCTGTATAATATAATAAACATATTTTGCTGCATTTCATCTTAAAAATGATATCGTCATCATATGTAAATACGCGCTTTATAAAGTGGCTTAGGTTGTACGATATTATAACTGTAGTGCAAGTTTACAGTGGGGTGATTGTACTGTACTTATAAGTACAAACAGTTCTACAAGGAGCAATTGATTAAGTGCGTTTAAAGTTCTTGGGATGAAACTGTTTCTGAACCGCGAGGTCCGTACAGGAAAGGCTTTGAAACGTTTTGCTGTGGCTGAGACAGCGTCTGCTTGAAGCTGTATACCGATAATTCTCTTTCCGATCAGCTGCTGCTGTGATTCACACTCAGATACAGTGATATAAATACTCCGAGTGGTGCAGTGAGAGTAATATGGAAAAAGATGATCCGCTGTGGCAACTCCTAACGGGAGCAGCTGAAAGAAGAAGAAGGTGCAGTGAGAGTAAGAACGCTAAAGCAGTTATGGTATTTGGAATACTATGTCTATTCCCTGGACCATTATATTGTTACAGATTAATTACAATCAGATGCGTTACACTAATAAACAATATGCGGTTAGTTTCAGTGTATTTATAAAGCCGCGTCAGGAAAAATAAGGTGTAACCACACACGAACAGTAGCACGGCTTTGACGCTGGGTTCCGCCAGTCTGCAAAACCGAGTGGAGAACTTGTGTATGACAAGGTATGAGGTACCGTGGAAAAGTGCGTGGCTTTGCGCCAAGTGTAAGTTTTATACATCGCGATTTGAACGTGGAAAAGTTCTTACGCAACATTTCTGTGCGTACGCACCGTTTATACATGAGGCCCCTGAGGAAACATTTTGAAAATAACGTAACATGATTGTCAATGTAATTGTCAATGTAATTGTTTTGTCACTGTTGTGAGTGATGAGTGTTGCTGTCATATATATACACACATATACATATATATATATACACACATATACATACATATATACATATACATATATATACA